>JBBIGC010087459.1:0-10211 GCA_037576955.1 Lepidarchus adonis
ATAGATAGATAGATAGATAGATAGATAGATAGATAGATAGATAGATAGATAGATAGATAGATAGATAGATAGAAAACGGTGAATGCAAAACTACCTGTTTCCTATTAGACTGTCATCAGTCTATGATGGATGGACTAAAGAAAAAGGATAAAAAAAATTATTGAATATTTCTATATAAACATACACTGACTTTAAAGGCATTTTCCTTCTCTTATCATGTTACCAGCCAAGAGGCAAAAGGTTTTGTTACAGCAACAATAAGCCCAAAAAGGAAACCACTGGCCTTTGAGTTTGGAGGGATTGTGGAGTATGAGGTCAGAGGACATCCCTGCTGGACCAATGACTTCACAAACATTCAGCTAAGATTCATCTGCCAACATCAACCAGTATGGAATTACAGTAATGCCATAGGCTCTGGCCTTGGCTTTAGGTAAATCCATGAAGACCCAGACTGGATGACGCTCACACACACTCTTCGACTAGACTGAGAGAAGACACACAGAGCTGTGACAGTAGTCAAGTTCGGGGTTTTTGCTGTTGTAGACTGGTGGCCTCATTGGAAAACAGAGATTAAAGTCGGTGGCCACCAGAACCCCCCACTGGTAGCTTCACCTTGATAGTGTTACAACAGATGGGCTCCAGTTAGAAGCTGAAATCCATCTGTTGATGCAGCTTGGGGTCATTGTCCTCTCGTGTTTGAAAATAAAGTTTTTTGGAGCCAGAGGACAACATTGATGGATGGGTTATTAAATGTTTTGTAGATGAGATGTGTGAGATTGAAGGATCTTCTTAATGTATAAAGAACCTCCACATAATGTAGTCAAGGCAAATGTATGTTCATTATCATTTATGACCAACAGGGGTGGTCAGAAACTGACCAGTGATGAATGGAATAGATAGATACATACAGTTATGTGAAAACGTTAGGACACCCTATAAAAGCTTGCATCCTTGGACATATAGATATTCATCTCAATTACAACAATACTGGAAGATTCAAGTTATAGAACTAAACAATTAAAACTGAAGAAAAGACTTCAAAATCTGCTAAATGTAATTCGATTTGAGGTGAGGAATAAATTAGGATACCCCCACCTCTATCCCCAAATAAATTGGCTCAAATCACTAATTGAGCAATAGATAGATAGGGGTGTGATAATATATCGATTTGCCGATATATTGTTGTCATTGCTCATGTGATACGATAATCAATATGCAGAAGACAAAATTAACATTTTAATTAATAAACATCCCCTACCAATCTGACTCACCAACTTTGCTACTCTAGGTGGCGCTGCTCAGATGAGTACTTGGGTAAAAGTTGAAGAAGATCTGGCAGAGAAAGCTAGGCTGAGAGATTTAAGTCTAAAGTCTGGGTTCACTTTGGCTTTTATAACATTGACAGAACAGACTGTGGATAGTTTGGCACCGGGCCACATGTCTGCGTATCTCTTTCCTGCCCTTGTTTCATGTGAAAAACTAAGCCTACAAGCGAATAATTAAATGACATTATCTTAATTAGAAATTAAGGAATTAATTAAACATGAGCTTTTGAGATAATTTACGCATTGAGATTATTTATGTACATTAAAACAAGGTCATTATTTTGGTCCATGTATTGCATATTATATCATAATGTGAGATATCCTGTCTTTCCCAACCCTACTCCTTATAGCTTCAGAATGAGTGGGTGGGGCTAAACAGCTATAGGCTGCATGGTCATATATGTAAATGTTTATGAATAGTTCAACTATGGTTTTACTGCATGCAAAGTGGTATCTGTTTTTGAGTAAATGGCCAATGAATGAAGGAATCAGGTAGGTGTTCCTCAGTACTTTTAGCAGTCTAACCTCACAGTGACAGAGTTTACTTCTCTGACAGCACTGTGGAACTTCATATCTATATATATTATCATTATTATTATTACTATTATTAATAAGAAAAAAAATAAATAAATAAATACAAAATAAATAAATAAATAAATAAATAAATAATAATATAGCGCCTTTCACAAACCCAAGGTTGCTTTACATAGACAAAAAAACACAGATTGGAATTGGTCATTCGTTGAAAATAAAAGTTTAAATGACTAGAGACAGCAGCAATTAAGCAGATGTTTTTGATTATCTGGCTAGTGAGGCTAGGCAGAAGGTGAGTGACTCTAATAAAGTGCCAAGCTCAAACTTTCATACTGATGACCTCTCTGTGACAAGCATCACACCACGGAACCAGAGGTGTGCATGATTAATTTAGCAGCTGAAGCATTTTGCATAACTTAGCTGGCAAGGTATGTCTGAGAGAATTAAGCTCAGGTTTGGCAATGTTGATCTGGTGGGCTGTGATGATCTAATCATTGGGTATTTTTAGCTTTGACAAAGACAGCAGAAAAATGTTTCTGCTTTTTATAAGACCAGATTAAAAAGCTTCATAAAAATTACATCAACAAGTTCATCGTCCCATCATAGACATTATGGCATTAGTCTCTGAGGAGTAAAGGTGTCTTCATGACAAGACTTAACATGACTGAAGCCATAAACACCCAGAGTAAATGTATCATCACTGACACCTTGCTAGCTATGCCAGTGGTATGGATAATGAAGCGCTTCCAAAAGCACAGCTGAGTGGATGCTACATAAAAGACACGCCAAACAAAGAATGGGGGCTCTTTATTACTGCACATTGCAAAATGCAAAAGACCAAAAACAGAGCCGTTGGTTTTACCAATGCATCAGGCCGTAATAAAGGTCAGCAAATTTTCATATGATCTGCAGTAAACACTATTCAAAGTTGTGCACCATTCATTTTATATGAGAAGGAACACGTCTATGTTAGTCTGGACATCCACCATCAGCCTGCTCGCACCTAACCTCTGGTGCAACACACATTCTGCTCCTTTTCATGAAACACACAGAACATGTATAACCATAGTCGAACAATAGTGCATTTCAGTACACTGCCATGATGCCCTTCTCCCCACAGCCAATGGGGGCTGCCCAGGACCATTACAATATTAATTAATGTTTGCATCACAGTCAGAAAGAATTCAAATTATGCATAAGGAATAAAGAATAAAGAATATTTAGTTTGCATTGATTTAAAACATTCCACAATAAACGAATGAGCTGGGAATAAGTGTAAAATGACCATCAACCAAAGACCAAAGCTTGGTAGTGGGGGGCATTATTTTGTGACAAATTTAACAAAAAAAATTGCTGGTTAGTTCAAAATGAACATCTCAACACAAGATTATAAAATAATTCAGGTCTTTCATCATCTACACTATATAATGTTGAGAAAAGATATGGGGAATGAGTTCTCTGGGAACAGGCAGATATGTGGGTGTGATTCGCCAGCAGTCCAGAACTGTCTCCTGTTGTAAATGTATGAAGCTGCCGAGGAGAATCAGACAATGACCACCACTGCACAGCTGAAGACTTGTGTATAGCAGGAATGGGCAAATTTTCCACTTGCAAAACAGCAATTAGTGTTCTCTGTTCCCCAAGAAATAAGCAGTGTAAAGCGAAGGAAAGGTGATGTAACAGTGCTAATAACACTTCTGCCCAAATTGTAGTCAGTATGCCACATTTAATTTTTATTTATATTTACAAAATACATCAGTTTGTTAGTGATTCTTATTAGAAAGTTAGTTTCAAGAGAATTTATGTTTGTACATTAGTAAGTACAAGAACAGATATGGGTCAAACCAGACAAAGGAAACAAAATGGGACAACACTCTGTACATTATACACAACAGCAACACTTTTGGTGGCTTTCTGTTAAACAGACTTAAATACAGGGTGATCGGATCCAGTCCACTGCATCTCTGATATGTTGGCTGGGTTTCTGGAACTGGAGCTGGATCCTTACAATAGCTAATGTTTCCTTAACTTATTAGTTACGTGAGTCTTAGCTTCAGAGCAAAACAGCAAACTTAGCATGACTGATATCATATGACTTAATGAGATATTTGCCCTAAACCTGCCAACGTCGTGTTATATGGGTGTTTGGGGGTATTTTAAAGTGGCCACATACTTATCACTGCTGGTCCTTTATTTACTTGTCCCATTTCCGCCATTTTGAAATCTGTGTGTTGCTGTTACGCTAATCATATTCGCGTATAATCATAGTTTTGAAGCAGGAAATGTCAAACAGCTTCAGGGACACCATCTTAATGTTCTAATCTCTAATATCACTTAACCATGGATTTTCTCTGAACTGACTCCTGTAGTTTATTTTTTACGAGTCTGTATTTTATGCAAATGTTAGCAACCCTTTCATCAGTCAGGCATCAGTCACCACCAAACTCTCACCAAGCCTGGTGACAGATTATCATTGCTAATGGCTCTAGGTAAGTGGCTCTGTTGTAATACAATCTGTCCAGTGGGCAGCAACCTATTGGTTATGGCAGGGGTGTCAAACTCAGGTCCTGGAAGGTCGGTATCCAGCTCAGTTTGGTAGTTTTCCACCTCTCCTATATGAATATAAAAGTAATATAAATATGACAGTGCATATTTGAGCATATATTTTCTGACACGAAAATACGAAACACTGCAATCAACCATAACATTAACAGCATTGGATCACTTTATTTACTACCTATTGTATACCTGGAACACTCCACAAGACCTGCTGCTGTAGCATCACAATAACGCCCTTGTCATGTGAAGTGAAAGCAAATATTTGTCAAGCGGCAGATTATTCCTTTAATCCCAAAATGAAAGGTGATCGCATGTGGATAGACAGCAAATCCACCACCAACATTCTCTGGACTAGCACTAGCTAATTCTTCATTAGGCAAGCATGCATGCTGCTGCTATAGACCCCACCAGTGGGTTGGGCTGCTGGGCCGAGGGGTGTTGTTTGGCAGCTCTTCTCTGGAGCATTGACTTACTGACAAAGAAATATCTCCTCATAAATCCCTCTTTAAGGGATAATGTGTTAAGGGCACAGGATCAAGTGTAACAGAATAGATTCAGTGCTCGAGTTTCTTCACTGCCTCCATTTCAGAAATCTCTGAAAGCTCAAGGCAGAGCCATAGTCCATACTATAACTTCAATGTCTGCGTCATTGTGCCTGGTGTTTACAGCCTGTCAGGTTTTCACCTGGGATAAGCGTAGATAAATCAGCCGTCACACTCAGATGCTCGGGCTTTTTTAGTGGCATGAAGAGCTGCTCCCATCCAAGCTGATAATATATTTAATATCTGAAGCAAGATCAGCTCAATCAGTCATGGCCCAGCTTGTGGAGTACATGAATGACATTATCGCCACCTAGGGGCAACCGGAAGAGTTTCCCTGTAAATCCCAAACATAAAAAGGAGGTGATGAACGGAAAGTCCCCATGTGAAGTATAAGGTGTTCATGCTATTTTGACTAACAACGTCATGCAGTGTTGTAGAATACAGCACAGATGTAGCAAAATTTAACTTGATAAATATGTCGCACAATAGCCTTTGTTTTACATGGCCTAGATATTGGCAGAAATTGGGGGTCAGAAAACCAGTCAGTGTCTGGTGTGGCACTGTGCAACACATCTCTGTCACATAGAGTTGATCAGGTTGTTGATTGCGGCCTGTGGAATGTTGGTCCAAGTTGCTAAATATTGTCAGGAATTGGAACACTGTCGTATACACTGATCCAGAGCATCCAAACATGCTCAATGCGTGAAATGTCTGGTGAGTTTGCTGGCCATGCAAGAACTGGGATGTTTTCATCTTCCAGGAATTGTGTACAGATCCATGCAATATGGGGCAGTGCATCATCATGCTGCAACATGAGGTGAAAATTGTGGATGAATGGTGCAACAATGGGCCTCAGGATCTCGTCACTGTATCTCTGTGCATTTAAAATGGTCAAAATGGACCGGTCAGGTCAGGTCTTTACCTGCAACAGGTACCATGTAACCCTATGCTTCCTGCCACATGCAGAAAAGAAAAACTCTGTATAAAACCTCCACTGCCTTGTGCCGATACCTCTTCTTAGAGTAAAGGGCTCAGGAGTAAACTTCTAGGAAAAATCTGGAGCTGGAGTCCCATAGGTAATTCATGATTGCATGCAGTCACATCCTGGCAACTCCTGCAACGTCGCTGGTCCCAAACTGTTCCGGTCCTTCTGTTCTTCCCTCCACAGTCTGCCCTCCTCACTGGGTGCATGGGGATTAGGTAACAACCGACTAGCAGATTGCAACACCTGCACTAACCAATAAAGAAAGAACAAACAAGAAAAAAAGACCAATTCTTAAAGTTGGAATGTCCGCACCATGACGACAGGACTCGAAGATCTCCAGAACATCAGTGATGCACAAAAAACAGCTGTCATCAGTGACAAGGTAATAAGACTGAAGGTCTACATAGATGCTCTACAGGAAACCTGCCTAGCAGACTCGGGATCTTTGAGCGAAAATGATTATACCTTCTTTTGGCAGGGAAAGAACGCTGAGCACCGTATGGTGAGCATGGAGTAGAATTCGCTGGATCACCCTAGCGAAGATGGTTGAACCAGGCGACAAGGGATGGGAATTACTGCTGACCCTCCCTCTCTACACCTCTGATCGCCCAAGCAGTAAGTGAACAGTCTGTTCTTGAAGTGATGTACTGGAAGCAGGAGTGTAAGTACCTGATGGCCTTATTGTGAAGGCATCAGGACAGGGTCATGGGAACCCAAGGCTCACTGATGCGCATGGGAAGTGAAGGCTGGCCGCCTGTCAGTACTAGCTCTGGTAGAAAGGGGTCAGGGCACACAGTCAGAGCTTCAGGAGCATGAGGGGGACCTACTCAATATTAGGCAGGTGTTAATGTGGTAATGTTTTTGTTGGTTTTATTTACCCTTCATTTATAATTAGACTAGCTCTTCACTTTCTTACCTTCTGCCTTTCTGAGAAGTTGTGTAACGTTGAGAGAAACACCTGACTGTGTTCATCCACACAGACTATAAAGATAAGAGCACCATTGCTGGAACCAGTCCGAGTCCATAGTTCAGTAAGGTGAACAAAACCACTGTGTTTACTGGTAGGTATGAGTGACACCCTCACCCGGAAAGGTCTGTTCCTGTTTCCTCTCCATTCACTCGCAAAACCAGACGGGTGTGACCACCACCTAGACTGGGCTATCAAAAATGTCATCATGGCGGTCGTTTCGGGGATAAACCGCAGGTCTTTGGCTGTTGTGTGTGCATCTGTCGACGTGTGAATTGAAAGACATGTGGAGGAGAAGAAAAGCCGGGCCTGGGTTGTGGTCTCTGATTTCAGCTCTGCTTTTATTTCTCAAGTGTCTAAGACCTTCATCGGGTGACAATCCAGGTCAAAATTACACTGTAAGTCATATCGAAATCATTTATTTTAAAATGTTGCATTCAATAGTTTCTCTAAAAACATTTTTTTTCTTCCCTTTTTGTGGCTTGATAACAATAGTATTTCATTGCAGGCAGCTGAAGGAACTCTCAGCTGTGATCAGAGCAGCCTTCAGTGTGAGTAGGGACTTACTGGTACTTACTGTACGTCTCTATTGCTTATTTAAACAGCTGTCAACAGCTGTATGCGACTTATGTCCATATGACTTCGAAACTAAAATGAATTTGCAATTTCTGTTTCCAGAAAATTTGAGACATTTTGTAAAATGCTGTAAAAACAAAATTCTGCAGTTTGTCGGTTAATATTATATCAACTATAAATAGAACAAAATAAATGACTTTTAATGCTTTTACTTACCAATTTGATTGTGTTTTGCACATAAAAACACATTATGAATTGTTGGCAATTTTAAAGAAAAGTTAATAGAAATGTTAAGTTGTGCCATTTAAAAACATTCCACAATATACAGATGAACCTGTATCAAGTGAGAGGATCATGATTGGATGTAAATGCCTCATGGCTCAATACTTTTTGAGAGAATTGTCAGTCTTACATTTTACAAGATTAGAAATAATTTACGTCTTTTGTCATCTATAGTACATAATATTGTTAACAAATTATTGAAATCCATGTATGGAAAAGCCTGAAACCAGTGGTTAGGTTCTTTACCTAGGTTGATTACCAATCTTAATTAAGGTTCTGTCCCACTCCACTGCTCCCCAGGCAATGTAGATACCCCATGTGTGGTGGGTTAAGTGCAGAGGTCAAATTTCATTGTGGTGGACTTTGCGTATGACAATGACATTGTGTTAACAATGACAAACAGTCACTTCACTTACATTCAAATTTAAATTTCATTTTCATATGTTGCTTGGTCATTTCAGATGGTTTTGGCCCGCCACCTTCCCCATATGCTTCTCAGATTGGCTCTCACAGCATCACTCTGCTCTGGACACCTCTGAACTGCACTGACGTCCTCTACATTCCCCAGTGGACCGGCCCCAGACAGGCTGGAGTGTGGAGTCAGAAAGAGGTACAGTCATTTTTACACATAGGAGATGCTATTGTATGTTCTTACAGGCTTTAGAACCATAGATATAATACACGCCTGAAGGTCACAGCTGTGGAGTGTCAACAGCCTAGGTCTATGGATCACCAGTGAACAGCCAACGAATCTCTGTTCCAGAAAAACCCCTGTCACAGTGGTGGTGAATAGAACAACCCCATCCACTTACTGTAAAGTGTGTAATATGTTATTGTTATAATACTGCTCAGCCATGATGAGTTTTTCAAAGTGTGTTAATAATATAAGAAAATCTTATGTAGAACGTTACAGGAGCCACATACACGGTGGAGGGTCTACAGCCATTTTCACTGTATATGTTCAGGACCTGGGCCGTGGTTTCAAAGACACACGTCTGTTCTGAGGAAAGTCCTCTGTACCACACCAAGCCTTTTGGAGGTAAACACTGATATCAGTCAATTACACAATTGTTTAAAATAAATATATGATATATGTTATATATATGATATATAAACATATATATATATATCATAGGATCATATGTTTGAAACTTCTCAAAGCCATTCAAGCCAAAAGCCACACATTTTCCACTCCTGGTGTAATGACAATACTCAAATCTTTTTGTTTTCATCAACAGTTTGGAACTTACGCTATATTGCCAAAAGTTTTTGCTTATCTGCCTTTACATGCATATGAACTTAAGTGACAACCCAGTCTTAATCCATAGGGTTTACTATGATGTTGGGCCACCCTTTTTGGGCCCATCTCTTCTGGGCAAGCTTTTCACAAGGTTTAGGAGTGTGTTTATAGGAATTTTTGACCATTCTTTCATTCTTATGAGTAACCATAATTAGCAAGTAATTCTGCTCCCCCCAGTTCCCTCCAGTCCAGTCATTGAGAGCATTGTAAGTGACAATGGAGAGAGTGTGGAGGTCAGCTGGTCAGCTCCAGAGAGTCCAGGGGGAATCATTCTGGGCTACAACCTAAACCTCACGGCTCAAACACATGTGATCAGAGTCACCACCAGGGAGGATGTCTTCTTCACCACGTTCTACCCAACATTGCATAACACCACATACAGGTAGGGAGAAATATAGATTTGGAACAAAAGTATGGAACAGTACTGAATTTACAACCTGAAATGCCTGCTGCCATTTGTCAAATGAATGGTGCTCCAGCAACTCTCCATGGACAACATGCAGCCGTAATACACAGATCAGGCATAATATTAACACCACCTGCCTAGTTTTGATTGTGGTGCGCTGTGTTCTGACCCCTTTCAATAAATTAAAAATAATAATAATAATAATTTGAAGCAGGTACCATTGTATAATAATAACTAAAAAGCCTCCATTGTAATAAGCTGCCATTATTATTTCATGAAATGTGACTTTTGTCCAGATTCTGCATTGCTGCTGTGAATCGTGAAGGCCAGGGAGCAGTGGCTGAAGCTAACGTGACTACACCACCTCGACAGGGTGAGTAAAAATGTTAAGGGCCTTTCAGGTGAATGTGAAAGGTTCTCGTCTGTTAACACTGCTAGTAAAACAACAAAACACCAACTTTCAGAGCAGAGTGGAGGTCCCTGGGTTTTTGCCTCCAGGCTGAATTCAGTGAGAAGACATGAAGAGAAGGCGGATTTATTCACTGCAGCGGACTGTCTGTCAGACAGACTGATCGAGGAGAACATTACAGGTCTGTCCTTTCTCTTCTTTCAGCTGGGATTATTTTGTCTCCCCATATGACTGAGAAGTCTGCTGCTGTCACTATATACAGGTCCTTCTCAAAAAATTAGCATATTGTGATAAAGTTCATTATTTTCTGCAATGTACTGATAAAC
>JBBIGC010087470.1:0-10211 GCA_037576955.1 Lepidarchus adonis
CTCAGAAGGGGAACCCATCCTCCTCTGCTCGACACCGGAGAGTGATAAAAAGAGAAGAAAACTATGAATAAATAAGACTAAGACCATGAATCCACGTCTGGCTACGACTTATTATGGCACATTAGGGGTGGAAATCACAGGGTCTCACAATACGATAATGAGAATATCGTGATTCTGCGATAATCGATATATCGCACGACAATGACGCAGTGATATATAACAAACATGGGGATGTGTTATTAATATACATAAGTATCTGTCACCTTTCCCATATTTGTGATCGTGGTCAGAAGCTCAGAGGAACCGCTACTTCAGCTTCTTTATTTCTGTTCCTCTGTCACTTAGAAAGTTGCACTAACATCGTGCTACTATGGTTTACATTTATTCATTTTCTCCAGGTACAGGAACAATCTAGGAAAGTCAGACATGACAACACTAATGTGAGAGTTACAAACACATTCCACACGGTAAAAACTAACGCGAACACACGCCTGTAAAAGAAGTGCAGGAAAGAGACGCAGAGATACGACCGTCACACAATAATCCACACTAAAGCCAGACTTTAGATTTAAAAGTGGATGAGGCGACTCAGACGAGCTTATTTGGCATCAAAGTTTATTTACATCTTTCACCCAAAATCTCCTGCACTCAGTTGAGTAACGCCTCCCAGAGGAGAGGAGAGGTAGTGACGCCGTGAGTCTCCTGCACTCAGTCGAGCAGCGCCTCCCAGAGGAGAGGAAGTGACGCTGTGAGTCAAAATGGTGGCAAATGTTTTTTTTTTTTAAATATCGATATTGGCTTCGGTGTATCGATTATCGCATCGAGCATTGACGACAATATCACCACATCGATATTGTGGCTCAACCTTAGTGCACATTAACCACGCGATGTGCGGCTGCCATGAAAAAGTCAGGAAAGTAGCCCAAGTCGCTTCTTTTAAAAAAATAATCAGTTACAACACAAGACGCGAAAAGAAGACATTTATGGGGGAATATTTAAATACTTGGGTGTAATGGTACAATCGGTTCTTCGCAATTAAATCCGTTTACAGACTTGGTACATCCTCAGGGAGATGCAGCCGTTTCCAGCCCGAGCGCGCGCTCCTCCTCCCGGGATGCAATGCGGTTCGCCTGGACGTTAACGTCGTTACCAAGCAACTCCACAGTGCTTAACACACCCTTAAACATTCTGCTTGGATTCTAACCTTAGCTATGTGGTTAAACAGGTCGCGTTACCTCAGGAGGCTGCTGCTCCTCGAGCGCTTCGGCCTCTGGAACAGCGGAGACTCTCGACACCGTCAGCACAGTTACCGCCAGTAGGACGCAGAACAAGTTCGCCTCAGCCTCGGCACGCCGAGAACCGGCCCGGAGACGCATTTTAAAAGTGTGTCAACGCAGCAGCAGAGTAAACTAAGTTCATAAAAACATTTAACGTTAATGTATACTTTCCCAGACTAATGTAGCTGCTGCCTAATCAACTAACTAACTCGTCGACTTCATGTTAACGACACATCAAGCCGCTACCAGCAGCAGGCACAAACGTGCTACCGACTTGACCAATGTGATTGGTCCACCCAGAAGAAAACGTGTACCTAGCAAAATTACGTCATGAAAACAGAGCTCAGCGATTGGTTGCTGGAGCTGTCCGTAAACTACGCGGCATAAACTGGGTTAAGGTGGGTTTCACTGCAGTCAAATTAGGAAGTAACCAGTTCTGGGCTTTGTCCCAAACCACAAACGTTTATAGTTTATATAATGAATCACGCTAGTTCCAATATTGTGTATATACTACTTAGTGTGTTAATAAGTAGCTTGGGGCGCAGGAGTTGCGTCTTCAGAACGGAGCATCGTGTTACTGTAGAAACGTTGTTTATGTTTTAAAAACGCCAAAATACCGTACTCCTTACTGACTTTTGGATGTGGCAGTTGTACAATTAATGATGAGTTTGTATTGAGGGGAGGTTTAGGTCACAGTAAAATTATTAAACAATTAAATATTGCACACATACTGTTATTTTGCTAATAGACTATGAACAGTTAGTGATTCGTGGTTTTACACATATCTACTAAAAAGAAGTGAAGATCTGAAACTGTTTTCCACAGTGAACACAAACAAACCAGAAACACGAGAAGTTGGCAGCTGAGGAGGAAATGTTCGCATTAGCACCACCTGCTGGTCTGGAGAGTGGAAAAGGACATAATCAGAAATATTCCATTACTACAAGCTCAACAGACTCGGTGTATTCCTGTTGTGTGAACAGTATTATTGTCCTGTGTGCACACGTGTGAGCCAGGAAGTGTTTCTTCTCTTTGGTTTCTGCCCAATTGTCCTCCAAACCAACTTGCGTTTGGAGAAGATATAGATGTGTCATTGCTGTCCCAACACTCCTGCCAGGAGATTTCCATTTACTTTTCTTCAGTAAAAAAAATAAAGGAACAAATGTATCACTTCAGATTATGTTTTGCCCCTGTACCCTTCAAGAGAGACTGATTTTTCTGACATATGACCCACAAGCTATGACAGCAAAAATTATGAAGCTATAAAGTGGTGGCAGTGACTGTATTACTAATACTAATAATAGTATGTTCTTTCTACTTTCTAAATATTTTTTAGAAATTTTATATATCTATTTTCATATACTTTCATTCTGCAAATACCTGCTCGTGGGCGCTCTCTAGTGTCCGTCACATACAATGGGGGAAACCGGAAGTGACCAGGCTCCTCATAATTTAGCCATGACTGGGTTCATTTTCTCAATAATGTTAATGGTTTAATGTCATAACCTTTTTGAAGGATTGCATAATTTTCTCCATTTTCCAGCTATTATTCATAATAAATGAAAAATACAATTACCATAATGCAACATTAAACTGCTGAATGATTTTAATTTAAAAATGTGTTAAAATTAGTTTGTAATTGTCACTAGATGGCACTGTCAGTCTTTTGTGTTTGTCTTTGATCTGATGGAAAAAAAATATATGTATTTTTAGTTTTTATATCAAGTATTTTACATATTTAAATTCAAATGAAATGGCAATTTATATAATTTAAGTTTTGCATTTCTTACTCATAACTTATGAGTAAGTATTTGATTGAACACTTTTCCTTATGTGGCAGATACTCAGTGTTTTCAGAGTATTACTGTTTATGTAAATGTGTCAGGTATATTATATAATCTGATCAGAGACAAATAACTTATTGGCTGAAATCATGATGCTTACAGATAAAATCTAAAAGCATAATTCAGATATTAGCACTTAACGCTAACACCATTAAAGGGGCATAGATCAGAATGGGTAAAAGTGAGTGTATTGCTTTAGTGTTACATACCTAGGCTTCAGAAAGTATTCACACCCCCTTCAATTTTTAAATTTTATTTTGCAGCCTGATTTTTTTTCACATTTATCTACAGTCAGTATCTCTAATTTAGTCAAAACTGAGTTTTACACACTTTTGTACACTTTGCACACCTGGATGTTTTTTTTTGGTCATTCTTCTTTTGCATTCCCACTCAGGTTGGAAGGGGCCGTGGGTGGGCAGCCATTTTCATGTCTCTCCAGAGATGTTTGATAGGGTTCTTGTCAGGGCTCTGGTTGGGCCACTCCCAGTCTGAGGTCCTGATCACTGTGGAACAGTTTTTTTTATAGAGAATATATCTGTGTTTTGCTCTTATCAGCTCTACCTCAACCCTCCCTGATCAGTCTCCAAGTACCTGCTGCTAAAAAAAACCACCCGCCACCACCATGCTTCACTGTTAGGATACAGATTAAATAAAATTACATAGATTAAATAAAAGATGGTGTAGTGATATAAATGCAAAAAATATGAAAGTTCAGTCTCTAACACAGATGCTACGGATTGATTTATACAAGTGGAGTAGTTGTGCACAAAAATAATAAAAATAACATATATATATATATTGAAATTTAACTTGAAATGTAACTTATTATTTACCACCCAATATATATATGTGTGTGTGTATATAAGTTGCAGAATACACACAGAGAAGGAAACACAAGAAATCTTGCACGTTACATGTGAGGTTTCACTTGTCAGTCTTTAATGTGTGTGTGTGTGTGTGTGTGTGTGTGTGTGTGTGTGTATACAGTCTGACAGCAGCTGGAAGGAAAGTCCCCCTGAGTCTCTGCTCCCCACCGCTGGTGCAGCAGCCGCTCGCTGAAGGAGCTGCTCAGTGCTGTCAGAGTCTCAAATCTAGTTATAGACTAGTTAGTGAAATATAAATGATATTCTGCTACGTCATAGGAATGAAGCGATTGAGAGTCTGTGACTGAAGGGACCGGCTACAGCAGGAGTCTCCAACCTTTTAAACCTGACATACTTCACAGGTACCGAGTCATACGAAGGGCGACCAGCTTCTTATTCTTATCAGTATATCAAACTGAATTTTAGCTGCTGCTCACTGTTGAGTTTTGTGGTGAATGTTTCATAGTTTCTCAGAACTGTTCATTGTTCAGTTTAAACATTCTGAAGGGAGAGAGGGAAGGTGTTGGCAGAAATACGTAATTATTATGTATAACACCCACTCCTGTCCCTACTGCTTAAATATAACTGCAAAAAATTGGCTTTATTTGTATACAATATGATCTTTTTATACAGTAATTATAAAGGACATTATTTTACACATTTAATAAAAATGTCAATTTGTTTATTTAAAAAATGAATCTTACAACAGAAAAGGAATGAAGGCTTTGCGTTGACTTGGATATGCTTTAAATTTGCTTCTGTAATATTCATGGTTTAGCTGAGCAGCCAGAGTTTGATTGAAGAAAACGTAGAGCAACACCAGCCACCAAGTGAGAGAAGAGCAGCAACAGCACAAACCCAGAGCAGCGTAGATCAACAGTTCGGCCAGATAGTGAGGACAGGACACCAGTTCAAACCAGCCTCCATGTGGAATCCTATGGGCAAGAGTCTCCACCTTTCCTGTACACAGAGAAATGAAGACACTTATATCTTTTAATGCCAAAATAAAAGTCTTTATTGACTTTTAAACAGAACGAAGACTTTGGAGTGGCCTAGTCAAAGTCCTGACCTGAATCCTATTGAGATGTTGTGTGACCTTAAAAAGGTGCTTCATGCTCGAAAAAAGTTTGGGCAAAAATTCCTGTTTTGTCACTTAATAATAAAATCCTTCACTTAAACACATTTAGTGTTTACTGACTTTGACTAATATTTCAATTTGTTTGATGATTTGAAGTGTGACAAACATTGGGGGGGGGAATCAGGAACCACTTTTTCACACCACTGTACATAAAGACTTCATACTTTCTCTTAAATCCATTATTTGCTATTTTGGCTACAAATTACATTTGAATACAGTTTTTCACTCAATGCAGATTGATCAGCCATGATTCTGACATCTGGATTTTGGAGTCCACCTTTGGCATCTATAGAACTGTAGCCACATGACTAATGTTGCCAACAAACAGTAAAACTGCCAAAACAAAAATCGCCAAAACTGTGTCTGTGAAAGCACATCATTAAAAATATTGTATCCAGATATTCATTGAGGTCGTACAGAATAACGTGTGTGTTTTAGGTCACAGTATGAACTACAGTGAGCTATACAACACTAATAAAACTAAAAAAGCAATATCAGCTCAATAAACAGTTCTTTGCTGATTGATTACATCTGAAATAGTGGAATATTGTAATGTTTCTTTAACTTGTTCCATACCTGAGCTGCTGGTGCGCAGACTGGCCAGCAGTGACAGCGAGCGGTGCTGTAACAGAGATGCCAAGGTGAACAGCAAGATTCCTGCTGTGTGGTACCATGTGAACTGGGACAGCAAATGGTCGACTGGGGCTCCTGACAAACATACAAGATGAACACTGTTACTCCAATCACCAATCTATTAAGTCTTAAAACATCTAACATATTGCATCTGAATGTGTTCCCAGTGTAAACAAATGTTTATGAAATAATACAGCTTTTATTTCAATTAATTCAAGAGTTCAAAACTCTCTGCTGACACCTGCTGGACCCAATGATAAACAGCAGCCACACATGTATTCTCTACTCTACTATTATGGGATAAATACTCCTAATAATGCCCTTTTAGATAATTGAAAACATTTAGTTTGTTATTAAAACAGTAAAAAACATAGTAACATATGCTTTTTGGATGTGTTGATTGATAAAAAAAAAATACAGAAAAGGTTCCTAAAACTAAACAGTTTTAATACATATTTAATCAAGGGTTATGTCTTGCTCACCATCTTCAGGTTGTGAGACACCCACACACAGGACAGTCAACCCCAGAAAGATGTAATAACTCAAACCAAATGCATATTGAACAACATGGATCACACCATGGGAGAAAACGCTAATGAACAGACACTCCAGCAGGCGTCTAAGGGAATGAAGCCACAGAAGAGCCTGCAAGACCACGACATTCAGCTGAAGATCTGAAAGAAAAACACACATTGCTGAGAAAGATGGAACATCACTTAGAGATATGACTATTAAACAAATTATGAGCAGCCAACTAAAGAACATACGAGACCAAGCAGCTTTTGGATGTCCAGCGAAGAAAGCAAGCGTGTCTGTCAAGAATTCAGGAAGTACATCATTAAATATTACAACACGGAGGGAGAAGACGAGAAGAAGTCCATTCCAGAGGACAGATACAGCATAGAAATGCCAGAACCATCTACAGAAGGTGTAGATAAAATGTGTTACTTATTTTTAAACAAACAGAGCAGGAATATATATAAAGAAGTCATGTGTAATTGCTTTTCCTATGAGGAAAATGATTTATACTCAAATGAATTAATGAGGAGTCTAATTCCTCAAATACATTTGAATAATTAACACTTAAAATGTGATTTGAATTAAATTACGTCACAGCTTTGTGACGTCACATCTCCCACTTTTGATGTTTATCATTTTAAAATCATAGTTGCTGGATGTATTATCTGCTGCAGTTACTCCATCACTGAAGCAGTTTTCCAAGCTTTAGTACTTCCACTTATCATTTACTTTAACTTCACTGTTATTTCACCAACAGCTGTTTCTCGAGAATGAGTTTGGGCTACTCATTTTACTACAGAAATGGGCAAAAAGTGTTTGATCAGGAAAATGACTAAACCCAGAAAACTCCTGCACTGAAAGCACTTCCTTTAACCCATGTCCTTCAGTAAAATTACACCGAGTAGAAACAGTGTGGACAACAGTTCAATAGCTAATCTGCATGTCAGCACCTTTTAGGAACGTCAAAAAAGCGAAATACACCGGGACGCTTGAGCTGTTCCTTAGTTTTTCCGTATCGAATAAGATCCTGGAAAACTTGTTCAACATGCCCTGGAAATTTTAGAGGTAATTTATGATAGCAAAGCGCCGTTAGAAACCCAAATGCTAGTAATAACCACACAATGTCGACTAGCAGAAGCACAACAGGCATCCTGGCAACATGGCGTCGTGTTTCAGGGTAACACTTCCGGTGAAAAACGAAGACTTGTAACTTGGTTCCACTGAGACCGAGCTACTGATCAGTTTATTTAAACAAATGTTATAATTATAATAATATTTTTTTAATAATAAATATGATTTTATTTATCAAAATGAAACCATCAAAAGCAGTTACTTATTTACGTATGTTATGGAGTATCACGTCTACGTTACACCAGGGGGCAGACGATGCTGGAATAATGGAACCTCATACAGTACATGTGCTTCTGACAAACAGCTCCCTACTCTTTTAGGTTCACTTGGGGAAATAATTATTTGACCCCTCGCTAATTTTTAAAGTTTGCCCACTGACTAAAAGGAACAGTCTATCATTTTAATGGTAAGTTTATTTTAACAGTGAGATAATCCATGGTGGAGAGATCAGAGTCTGATTGATTGACAGGTGTCTTTTATACAGGTGACTAGTTGGGACAGGTGTCTTTAATGTGGGTGATGAGTTGAAATTAGCTGAATCTAACCGCCTGTAGGAGCCAGAACTCTTAATGGTTAGTAGGGGATCAAATACTTATTTCACTTAATGAAATGTAAATCAATTTATATACAGAATTTTCTATCTCTCACTGTTAAAATAAAGCATTAAAATGATAGACTGTTCATTTCTTTATCAGTGGGCAAACCTCCAAAACCAGCGATGGGTCAAATAATAATTTCCTTCACTGTATATTACTCCATATGGTGCATATTTTGGCTTCTATACCCACATAGTGCCCAGTTGTACAGTAGAGAATTGTGCACAACTGACTGCATCCTAGCTCGTAATATGATATTGTTGTTTGTGTAGAAATACATTATTTTATGTCCCAACACATGACACACACCTTGTAAGTCGAAAACTGGGTGAATATACATAAGGTGCACACAGTGTGGAGTATTGCAGACATCGTTTGCCTAAAGCATTTCTAAAAGAATGGGACGGTCTGGAGCAGATCACGTTCTCCGGTGTTGGTGTCTGAGGAGAGAACCTCAGCATTGGGATCTCTGGAGTGATGGAGCTCCACCCAATACCAGGTGAGACCTGGTGGAGTTAGTGATCCAAAACGAATCATCCAACATCACCTACTGACCAATCAAATCCTCCCAGCACCACAGCAGCAAAGGAGGCAAACTCGGCCTCCTGCATTTCACTGGATTGGCACTAAACAACACCACATTCTAAAAGCTAGATTCCAGATGAGCTGTATTTGTAAACTGCTGCTTCAGGAAACGCTGTTCTCCTACAAATGAGAAACGTAGCTTATAATGCGGTGATTGTTGAAGAGACTACTGGAACATCCTTCCATGTTCTTCTAGTTCTGATTATTCATTGTTTGTGTAAATCAAAGAAAAGTCCAAGACAAATGCTGGTGATTAAATGAGCTACTGCATGTTGTTGCCACTGAAATGTCCCTTCAAATGCACAATGTACTATTTTCCAGCTGAGTATCTGTTTAGTGTAAACTAAGGACCTTCACTGGACAATACTCCCAAGGACTCGACATTCTCAGCCCAGTTCTGGACCCTTGCTGCATAATTGACGTAAACGTCCAGTTGATGACATTCCTCCCTCCTTTGATATATTGCACTGTGTCCATATCCGTTATAACAGCAATAGTGGATAAAGTGACTGTTTTAATCCCCACTGCAGCGAATGTCACGAATATCTACTGTCCTACGTCCGTGTTGTTCTTCTGTTTAAGTGTACAGATCTAGATTTTTACATCTTTTTTTAATATATGTATAAGCAGTTTTTATTTTAGTTTATTTACTTATAGATGAGTATTTAAGTGTTACTCTGTGTATATTTGAACACATTTAATATATATTTCTACCTCACACTTTACTACTACTACTAATAATAATAATAATAAGTTGTATTTATATAGTGCCTTTCACAAACCCAAGGTCGCTTTACAATGAAAATACACACACACACACACACACACAAAAGGAATAATAATAATAATAATAATAATAATAATAATAATAATGACTAAATAAACAGAAAAAAATGTCAAGAATTAAACAGAAAGGTTTTTAGACATTTAAAAACTTTCTTTACAAAAGCACCAAAGTGGGCGGCTGTGTGAAACAGCATTTCAATGCACTGTGTTACTACTGCATTGACAATAAAAACTCTCTTGAATTTTGAATTTTGAATTTTGAATATCTAGTAAAGTGCAGTTTGCCTCTGTATCAGTCTGTGGTATTTTTCTATTATTGAACAATAACTGGAATCTCTCTCTCTTCCTTTTTTCTGGAATCTTCTGCTGTGCACGACCTGGACTATAAAGAGAGTGCAGAGCGTTTTCTAGGCTTGTCTACTGATGGTCCATTCTGATGCAGATGCATGTTCTAAATAATGGAATATCATCATCACATCCCACATACACTCCCATTTCAGATGTTGTTCCTCTGCTAAAAGTTTGTGCAAATGTAAAAATGACAGTATATCATCTCTTACAAATAGATACCTGACATCTTAAATTCACTAACAGCTTGACATGAAAACGTTTATTAAACATCTCTTACAGCAGCACTAATAAGAAGTTGTGTTTTACTTCCCAGTCAATAAAATATTGTAGACTAGGAAATGTGTTGTAATATTAATATAATATTACAGAGCTTAGACTTAGTTCCACCATTTTGACGCAAGTCGAAACTAATTTACACTAGGATGTGATGTAACACAGCTTGTATTCTACACTAGGATGTGATGTAACACAGCTTGTATTCTACACTA
>JBBIGC010087499.1:0-10210 GCA_037576955.1 Lepidarchus adonis
GGACCTTGTAAAGCTGCTTTGTGACGACTTCTGTTGTAAAAAGCGCTATATAAATAAAACTGAATTGAATTGAATTGTTTCTTGTAAAGTCACAGTGTGTAGCTTCAGCGATCCCCCCATTCCTGACAGACAGATCAGCCATAACATTAAGACCACCTGCCTGCTGCTGAAACAGCTCTGCGCTGCACTGTGTGTCTGACTCCTTTCTATCACATCTAGGTACAACAGGATCCTCTCATTAGGATCAGACCAGACTCCTTAGCCTTAGGTGCTCATGACCCTGTCGCTGATTCATCAGTTGTTCTTCCTTGGGTCACCTTTGGTAGGACCTAACTTCTGCACACCCTCAAGACCTCCCCTCAGATCCTTATACTCCTCCTTCCAGCACATCAACTTCCAGAACTGAGTGTTCACTTGCTCTTTTCACTGGATTTCCATCATATTTCATGTAACGTCACATTGTGTGGTGTAACAATACAGCATTATAAAAAATCATATGAAATCGTTTTTGTGTGAGTTTTTTTGTATATGAACCCCAACCACATGCCTCCATCACCTGCAGAGACATTGAGGTAAGATCGATCCAGGCATAGATTCACCACACAACGGGATGTTTTCCCCGATGCTTAGCAAGAGAAGACGTCGCTTGTGATGTTGTTGAGATCCTGTGGTCAGACCCCAACAGATCCATAAGTCCACTTATGCACAATAGTGTTTTTGTGTGTTTACAGTTGTGCATTGCGAAAGCCTGCAGTGTTTTACATTAAACAGACTAGTGTGTTGCTGCTGATCTGAAAGTGTATTCGTATAATCCAAGTGGGTTTCATTTTGTCATTAGAGTGATATTTTGACAAAGGATTGTTAGGTTTTAATAGCAGGTTTATTTCTCAGTGTTGTGTCTTATTTGCTTGTGTGTAAATTTTGCAAAATGTGTTCAAGCAACAGGCAAAAACTGTAAGTTGAATACTCAATGTACACAGTGTAGAGACTGTACTTTTACTGCAGTAAAGGCCCCAGTAAGAGGAAATGGTCTATTTTGGCTCAAGACTTGGCAACCCAGTAAAGGGCCTTATTTCCGGATTGTTCTTATAGTGACAGTGTGTCAGGTGCAGTGAGCCACACTCCAAACACATCACCTCTGCCTGGACAAACACAGAGCTGACCTTACAGTTAGGGGTTGAATGTAGATGCTTGGTGTTATCTATAAACAGAGAGTGGGGGGTGGGGGGCACAGAGAAAAAGTCAAGAAGAAAGAGAAAAAAAGAGCAATTATTGGACTGACAGGCTTCAGGCAAGTCACTTGACCTTTAAGGTGCAAACTCAGGCCCCAGGCTCACACACACACCCACGCACACACACCCTTTACTTACTTTCCATGTTCTGCTCCCTTTGAATCACTCCCCAGCTACAGGTTCCACAAGGTACAAATTGTAGTCGGAGTGGGGGGGGGAAGGACCCCACCCCGTTCAGACAGTGAGTTATTGGATGGGCACGGGTGGCGCCTAGCGTCCCAATAAAGGCCTGCTTTCTTCAGGGCAGGTGATTCTGGACCTTGAACAGCCGCTCCATTGTGACGGCACTTCTTAGGCACTTCCTGGGTGGAGGTGGCTGCGAAAAGGAAAAGAAAGAGAGGAAGGAAAGTGTGGTCATGATCTGGTGAGGGCGCCAGGCCAGGCTGACTGCTAGTGAACGGTGGGCTCAGGCTGTGTTGATGCTCTACAGTGCTGAGGCCACTCATGGTTTCTTAAAGAACATATTGCTTTGTGATTTAGTGGTAGAACTCTCTTGGGGTGGATTCCTGACCAATGCAAATGTGTTAAAGGGGTGCTGTAGCCTAAATTGGTTTTGCCACCATTGCTAAATGGGGTGTATACATGTCCAGAGCGATTCTGGTTGCAGCACTGGGAAAAGACTGGGGGCCAGAATGGCTCTTAGCATGGTTAGCGATTCTGGCTGACAGTAATTACACATACATAACTTTTCCAAACATTAGGCCACAGCTGCCCCTACATATACAGTATATAAAAAAAATAAAAATGTATTGCCAGGGATGTGACTTGTTTCATGGGAGCAATGCATTGTGGACTATGTAGTGTCTGGTGCATGAAAATAGTTGGGTAATACGGGTGGAAAATTGGTGGAAAGAGAGTTGCTTTCTGGGAGTAGAAGTGAGAGGCAGTTGACAGCACATATGGTAGTAGAACGCAGTTGAATGCTACTAAATGCTTTATGTTAATATGATGAGAGACTGGTGTTAGATATATGCGTAAGTTCTGACTTCCGTCGAAATTCAACTAACATTGCACTCAAAGAAATGTAACGCAACGTAACTCGAGGACCACCATATATTAAAGTAAGATTAGAAATGTGTGTGTAAGGATAGTGAACACACATTGCCGGTCGATTAAGGCTGAGCTGTGGACCCGTGGCACATTTCCTGCTGCTATGGTAAAAGAAATCAGGAAAAAACAGATCTAGGCCCACACCAGGCCATCGTTCTTTGAGGTATCTGGGCCAGAAGGATAAGACCAATTTTGTTATGTGGGTAAGGTGAGATGTTGTGTTTTAAAGACAAGCAATCCTGCTGATGATGTTTCCTGAAGGTGGGAGGGGCTAAAAGTAAGAACGTATAAATGGAGGATGGTTTTTGAATGTCTTAAATAACTGTTTAAGAACTGTTAACTGTTGCAACTGGCTATGCCTTACAAGCTGAGGGTAATTCTCCTGAGTCTGCTTTGTGCCGTGGTAGAAGTTACACAAACACAGGGCCTATCAAATTGTGGACAGTGGAGGCCTAGTGGTTTGAACCTGTGCTCGGAAGGTTGTGTGTACATGTCCCAGCACAGGCACCACTTGGTAGTCTCCCGCTACCCTGCCGTTATATTCCCTGCTCCAATAAACACAAGATGTTTTGGTCCAACTCCTCAGCCACATTTAGGCCAAGGGTCTACAGCAGTGGTTCTTAACCTGGGTTCGATCGAACCCTAGGGGTTTGGTGAGCCGGTCTCAGGGGTTCGGCAGAGCCTCCGCCGCGGAGGTCTGGACACACCTGAATTATCATGTAAATTCGTGATGACACACCCGCTTGGCATCACTGGCTGAAGAGGGGTTCGGTGAATGCGCATATGAAACTGGTGGGGTTCAGTACCTCCAACAAGGTTAAGAACCACTGGTCTTCAGGGATGGCACGCAAAATATGATTGGCCCTTGTTCCCCTGCAACACCAATAGGCTACTGTTAACTTCACAGCACCCAAGGCCATTGAATCACAGCTCTGTCAACAGTCACCTAATATGGCACAGCACCATGTTTTTTTGGACACGACTCACACCGCACGGCTGGTCTCCGTTCAGGTTGTGTATTAATATGCACCACTATCAGCCATGACCTCATAGTGAGCAGGTCCCTCTTGCTGCTGAAACAGTTGTGACTGTGGCACACTGTGTGTCATGACTCCTTTCTACAGGAGCTCCTCTTTGGGATCGAACCACAACCCCCTACATGCATCTGTAAACCTTGGGTGAACATGACTGTAATGCTGATGCGTGATCTTGCATTTTGCAAACCTGTTTAAATGAGGCAGCTGATCTAAAAACATTAAAACACATTCACTAATAGTATAAATCAGTACAAAAAGACGACATCACCAAATGATTAGTTGAATTTAAATGTCCTGTTTACTGCAGCAACAAACAGTTGGAAAAGCAAAGCAAAGCAAAGACCATGTTCTGCTGCATCCAGCCTCTTAAACCTTTTTCCTTGCTACATTACATTACATTCTCGTGTTTAATAAAAGCTGTAAAGAGCTCAATTTAACAAAAATAATAGTAAACAAAAGTTTATTGTTGGCTGGAAAAGATTTAAATTTTTGTTTGAAGAACTGGAGGGTGGAGGTACTACTGTACATCGTTGTCAATCATCTGTCTACATGTAAATTCTTAAAATCCTTTACAATCAGACCCATAAATTGCAATCTGTGCTGCTTTGCTGTCATCGCAGATGTTGCAGATGTTGCTTTGCGAAAACGACCTGGAGCTTAAATTCTACAGCGTAGTTCTTGCTTTGCAGCATGATATCAAGTTCAAGATTTGATCAATTTAATAGTTTAAGCTGAACTACAGTATAATGTCACAGGTATAGAGCTGCAAAGACTCCAGGGGTCAAATTAGAGGCTTTTTCTTCAGTTTGGTAAATTCAGCACTGCAGTTAATAATATGGGGTGGCTTATATAAGAGTTTTTAAACATAAATGAGCATTTTATGTGGCTTATAGAATGGGACCTGTAACGTGGGGGATAAAAACAGTAGTCAGTACCTACCATAAGTGATCGAAACAAGGTCAACTAGTGCCTAAGGCTCATTGATGCATGCAGGGATCGTGGTCTGACCCCAAAGAGGAGACAAAATGTTAATGCTGGCTCTGACAGAACCACAGTCGTTATGTTATGGCTGATATTTTATATTATACAATCCCCATTTCTAGAAAAATTGGGATATGTAATGAATCAATACAAGAATTTGTATTTTTTTGGTTAACTCCTTTGATCTTTCATTTAACTAATATAAGAATTGGGATAAAGAATTGAAGTCTCATCATCTACAGTTCACACTGTGAAAAGATTCAGGAAAACCAGGGAAATCTCAGTACCCGTCTGACCTTCAACTTCTCTCCTTGTATACGAAACCATCACATTTTTGTGATAAACATGGCCACTTGCTCAACACAAATGATGAAATGTGACTCTATTACACAAAGAGAAAACCTAAATTTTTCTAAAAGCCTTCTAAAAGCCTTGAGCCTTAGGCACTAGTTGACCTTGTTTCGATCACTTATGGTAGGTACTGACTACAAAACGTATATACAGAGACACTACCGGTATCTCAAATGGACTGAAAAACTGTGGAAACATGTGTTGTGGTGAAATGAGTCTACCTTTCAGCTGGTTTGGGATACATTTACCTTGAGTTCTCCATGCTAAAGATGAAAGGAACCACCCAGACTGTTATCAGCAAAAGACCCAAAAGTGAACGTGTTATGGCACAGCGAGGGGTCTTCAAAGAGAGAAGGAGTTAGCATGACTGGCCTGCTGCCCGTCCGGATCTGTCTCTTCCTGAAAACGTATAAAGCTTCATGAGGAGGAGAATGAGAAAACAGCCATCACAGACAACTATTCAGCTGTGGTCTTGAATAGAGCAAGAATGAGCAAAGAACTGCAACAGTTGGTCTCATCGGTTCCCAAACAACGACATTGCATAATTTTAGGTGATACAGTGGTAAACACAGCATTGTTTTAACTTTTTTTAAGCAGTTTAATTTACAAAGCACATTTAAGTTGATGAGTGAAAACATTGCAAATCATTTATTTGATATTTTTATCAGTTAAATAAAAGTTGAAGAGTTATTGCAAAAAATATTTTCTTGAAATGGGGTTTACAAATGAAACGAACAGTATTTTTCCCTTTTTAAAGTTTTAAAGTTATTTTTAAAGTTGCCCCTCAAACTAAGGCCTGGCTAGAAAGCCCTTTAACCCACCACAGCATCTGAACAGTGTAGCGTTTGGAAACAGAGTAAACACTGTGAGCTTATTAACCACTGCAACTAAACAAAGACATGTGTTGTGTTTTAGCCCCGAGGTCTGAAGGGGGAAGTTTGAGGTGGGGTGGCTGTTTGTCTACTGTGTGATTGAATGAGTGTGGGTCTGTGTGTGTGTGTGTGGTGGCTTACTGAGGTGTACACTGAATGCGTGTGAGATAGAGAGAGTGTGTTTTTTTTCCTCGCTTTCTCCCACATGTTTAAAACCTGGTTCCACCCGCAACCACGAGCAGAACCACAACTAAGAATATGTTTAATGGATTTTCACCGTTAAACCAGGAATCAGGGTCTGAATACACTTCAGTCAACCGAAACCTGTTCATTACTTTACACACTGTAAAGAACAAGAGCAATAGTCAACTTTACGTTTGCTATCTTATCTCTAATAATCGCTTTCCCTCCTCCTGACTGGGTGTGCGCTTCTCCTTTTGGGCCTATTTTGGTCCTATCAGGTAATTGCCGTTATTTGCATGATAAGTTGCCGTGTTTATCTGACTTAAACTGTGTTTATTCCACATGTCTGTGTCAATGTGACTGTTTGTGTGAGAGCTGACCCTACTGCTCTACTGGCACTGCATATGGTCATCACTAGTCACCTCCACACCTCATATTTTCCAGATTTACCTTTGTTTCTGTAATTTTATTTTTTATACAGCGCTTTTTATAACTGACGTTGTCACAAAGCAGCTTTACAGAGTTTACAGAATCCGGGTCCGAGCCCCAATGAGCCAAAGGCGACAGAAGCAAGAAAAACTCCTTGAAACCTTGAAAAGAACCAAGGCTCAGAAGGGGAACCCATCCTCCTCTGGTCAACACCGGAGAGTGATAAAGAAAAAGAAACTATTAGCAATATGAAGAGGCATCTGCAGTTCTTTAGGTGAGATCAGGTAGCTCTCTGTCCACATGTTCAGTAGGCATGGGGGGATAATCACAGATGATCTCCCTCCTCACGATCTGTGCAACATAGTGGGTGTAGTGTCCTTCTGCAGAGTCAGATCTGTTCACAGTGGTGGGGAATGAAACCAGACGCCTGATTCTTAGAAATGTTCCCTCAAAGAAAGTTATTCAATGAAAGGGTTATGAAGAAGAGTGTGAAGAAGCTTTTGGCTAGAAACATAGCTTTCAAATCCTTTAATGGTGGAGGGGTACATGCAGGGCGTTGTGAGGCAAAATAGTCCCCTCAGAAAACCCCCATGATCTGACCATCAGCACTACATAAACAAATGCAGAAAACATGCAGATCTTCACGTGGTGATATCAGTGCTGGAGATGAGACTCTTGGTTCCATTCGCCAACACTGTACAGATCTGGTGAGTTTCTCTGTATTGAACCATTTTACACCAAACTCACTCTCTGTGGCATTTTTTACATCTTCACCACTGAATTGTCCAGAAATGGAAAATAAAACCTACATTGACTAAATATATTTAGGTAGTAATGTTATAATTGTCCAAATGTTATTGAATTACACAGAAACTATATTCTGCAAAACATTTTTCCATATTCCTGGCCAATCCAGGCATAATTTACTTTACACATGCATATATTTATATACAGTCTTATATAAATTTTGGCCATCCCATGATAAATAGCATATTTTGGTCATTTTTTAATTGAAAAGTTGTAAACCTAGTCTCTATGAAATTAAAAAAATGCATTTTTCTGCAAACATTGATTAAAAAATTATTATCGCACTGTGAAAAAGTTTGGGCACCCTACATAATCAGTACTTAGTAACACCTCCTCTGGCAGATTTCACAGCTTTGAATGCTTTTTAGAGCTAAAATTCTTTCAGTTCTTGTACTTGGGATTTTCTCCCATTCTTCCTGCAGAAAGTTCTAGTTCTGTAGTGTTTCAATGTTCCAAAACCTTCAGCTTGCGTCTCTTGAGGTCGTCCATGGTGGATTTTGGGTCTGTTTAGGATCATTGTCCTGTTATAGAAGCTCATCCTTTTTTCTGCTTCACCTTTTTTACAGATGGTGTGACGTTTGCTTCCAGAATTTGCTGATATTTAGTGGAATCTGTGGTATTTAGTCTTTTCATTAAATGCTGCTCCAAACATGACTTTGCTGATTGTGGCCAAAAAGTTTTATTTTAACTTGATCAGTCCACAGCACTGTTCCTTTCTGGGAAAACTGGTCGTATGATGGTCAGAAAGACAAATCAAAGTCCGCATTGTCCCAGATTTAGCAGACTGGTGGTGCACCGTTCCAATGTTCTTCATGGTAGAGTCAGCAGAAGAAAACTTTACCTACATCCCCATCATAAAATCCAACATCAGAAGTATGCAACAGAACATCTACAGAAGCCTGATGTGTTTTGTTTTTTTGGTATTCCAGATCTCATCTTGACCTCCACAGTTCCCCTGAACTGCCATCTCTTAATTACATTTCTCACTGTGTTGTACCCTCTTCTTGTACCTTCAAAAGTAACTATGCATCAATGTTTACTGAAAATATTGTGTATTTTTTCCATGTCCTAGAGAAAATCTTTTCAATTACAAAATTACCAAAATCTGTTATTTATCAAGGGCTGGCCGTTTGCATAAGACTGTATGTAATTCCATATTATGCGCATACACAAAGTACACATTAATGTATTCGTATGTGTATTGTAAATACTTTATATATTTTACAATTAATATATTATATATATAACTAATTGTTACACCTCTAATTATAATATAATATAATGATATATAAAAATAGCATCACATTTTTGCCACAATACTATATTGATACAGTGTTATAACAAATAATCAATCTGTATCAATGCATCAGCCAAATTACAGCATGAACTGTTCATTTCACAGTTAATTTTCTGCGTAATTTTACTGTGGGCTGTTTTTTTTTGCGCTGAGAAGTTGCCCGGAAATATCTGCTTTATCGTATATCCAATCACAGAGGTTTCCCCAAACCCTACATCATCACTCTGCTATTTGGGAGAGGCTCAGGACGGCCACACTCCTGTTCATTGAGCAGTAGGGAGGGCGGGACTATGGAAATAAGGTCAGTCAGGGCTTTATTAGGTGCCTGTGAACATCAGTGTCCAGACCATAGGAGAGCAGCAGGAAAGGCTCAACACACAGCATCTACTGTTGGAAGGTCTTTCTTCAGTTCTTCTGCAGCTTCAGGTCCTTCCTCTGCTTTCTAAATGACCAGGCCAGAGCAGCAGGACTGAGTGTGACGACTGCTGGTCTGACGGAGTGCTGACAACCACAGGTTTCTGGTCAAACTTCACAGCTTCTCATTCCGGCTCATTCTTCTCACTTTTGAGGACTACATCACGCCAGTGAAGATGCTCTGGCCAATTTTCATCAGTCCACTTCTTCTCCTAAGTGCTGGTCCAACAATGACCGATGCTTTCGGGCCTTACAATCCCAACGCCAATCGTTTCAGCCTCTACAAGTCAGGACCCGCTCCTCACTACGGGAATGGGAAACCCAACGCCAGACACAAGTGAGTATCACCATTGTGGGTAATGTAGTTTCTAAAGCCAATTAAAAGTCAGGAACTATTCAGGAACCTTTTGTTCTTTGAGAGAAGTTCTCATCTGTCAGCATTGGTTAACGTTACCTTGACGTCTTCACCATGGAGCCCAGGTGGCCGTCAGTTTACTTGTGTGTGTTCGCTGAAGCCCACTTTAAACAAATCTCACACACACACAAAAAAAAACTTAAAACACTTTATTTCTTTTGTCCTGGTTTACTGTGCTTTGACTGTTTATCTCCTTTTCTGCTTTGAAGTCATTTTTACTGCTGAAACAACTGACTTCAAACACTCACATCAGCCACAGTTACATGAAAAATGAAACAGTTTCAACACTTTAAAGCACAGGTGCCTCTAATTTCCATTTCCAGCATTATACTTTAAACATCACACCTGAGTCTGATCTGCTAGTTTTCATTATTTGTGATTTTCTGTTTCAATCCTCACATGTGGGAGGATCTGAGTTCAGATATTTTATGGAAATGTTGATGTAATATATTCTAGCACTGCTCATGGGTAAGAATGTTCCTACTTAAAACCCTTAAACCACATGCAGGTGGCTTTTAGTCCCAAAATACGAAAAAATTATTTTTAAGAAATAATTTTAATTGATAATATTAGCTGTGAAGAAGCCTGTTTAGTGAGCGAGGTGCTTGAAAATTAAAGGCTTTGGAGGAAGGAGGACAAATCCTTCCATCACTGTACAGATGGTCCTCGAATTACGTTGGGGTTCCTTCCTCCGAGAGCAACATAAGTCAGAATTCGCACATATATCTAACACCAGTCTCTCTCACCGTATTACCGTAAAGCATTACAGTAACGTTCAACTGTGTCCTACTTCCGTATATGTGCTGCCAAATTGTGCTCTCTTTCCACCTATTTTCTGCCCATATTACCCACTGATTTTCCTGCACAAGATACTACATAACCCACAATGCATTGCTTCCCAGCGCAAACAACGTAATTAATTTTTTTAAAGGAGCTAGTGCCATAATTATAAATGTTGTGAGTGTGACGTAACTCAAGGATTCTCTGCATATTAGCACCAAACTAAGCTAAGGTCATTTGTATTATTAGTATAATAATAATAATAATAATAATAATAATAATAATTATTATTATTATTATTA
>JBBIGC010087519.1:0-10209 GCA_037576955.1 Lepidarchus adonis
CACACACACACACACACACACACACACACACACACACACACACACACACACACACACACACACACACACACGCAATCTCTTTTAATCAATGCAGAGGCAGATGGATGAATGAGTCTGAATCATGGATGAATCATTGCATTGTGGCTGTGTGGTCTGAGTTAATCATGACACGGCATGGCTCCTCTTCCGTGTTTTCCGGCTTCCTGCTGTCACTGATAATACAGTCATGATGACAGTGTCTTTATTTCTGCTTTTGTTTTGTAGATAGAGTAACGGAGGTGAAGACTGATATCTATGTAACCAGTTTTGGGCCTGTATCTGACGCAGACATGGTAATATATTCTTCTCTCTTTGCAAGGAAAGATTTTTTGTTTCAAAACATAATTTTTTTGGTATGAATTTTGATATCATGACTACAATACTGATGCTGGCAGAAATGACATATTTAGTCTTGTCATTAATTTTTCGGATTTCTGCATAATGTGACTTCATAACATGCATTTTCTTAAACAGTAATCATAAAAAGACCAAAACTCACCAGAAACCAATTTAATTCAGCTTGTCTACAGTTCACACATACTCACAGCTAACAGTATCTTCCAGATGTTAGCAACATTAATGAAAGCTCTACCCACATCAGGCAAAAATATGTTTAATCATAAATCACTGGAAAGCTGTTTTCCTGCACAATCTAATGGTGAAAATGTAATATAATAACAATCCATTCAATAATATTTCCTTTGTAATAATAACAGCATTTGCACAAATGGTTCATACATCTGAGGTTTTACAGAATTACTGCAGTTGCAAAGCAACATTTTTTTCTCTAAATGCCACGTAATTTTTTAATATTTAAGGAATTTATGTAATAGCTTTATGAAATTCTACAGTTTCAATATTAACCATATTCTAATGCATTTAACAGAATCATTAACAGGAAATCAGAATCAGAATCAGAATTGTATTGTTAGTTATAATTTTTTTGTTATGTAAAATTTTTTGTTTGGGATGTATCTTCGCAATGAAAGAAGTCAAGTGTCTGAGTTTTAAATTACAAATGAGTGTACGACAATTCAAGGCTGGAATTTATTGTCAGATATGGTAGTAGAATGCAGTTGAACTCCTACTAAATGCTTTATGGTAATACAGGACAGCCACATGCTGAGCTGCAGTGTGTGTGCGTGTGTGTGCAGGAACAGGAGAAAGAGGGGATTGTGCACTGTGCTACTTATTGCTGTTATTGCTGTTATTGCTGAGACATTTGTGTTTTATTCATCATTAGTGTTGAATAAGAGTTCATGTGGATTGGTAGGTGAGATGGGGGGTTAATAGGGCACTGTGCTAAGGCACCGTCAGTGTGCTTTTGCCACAAGTGACATTTCCAATGTGTTTACTGCTGTGATGTATGTTAAAGACATTAAATAGAGCATTTATATCTGTAGCAACGTTTCCTAAATGCTTAAATTTAATATGAGACCATTCATACATGTTGCTACTGTTAATAAGCACAGTGCTGTTCAATAAAGCCTCTGCTTTTGACTTATGTCAAAATTGAGCTGCATTGGGTTCGGAGGAACCAAACTCCAAAGTAATATTAGAACCCCCTGTAGTGTGTTTGACTTAAGCCAGAAATATGTGTCAGGCTTTAGAAGTGGGTGAATATATGCACAGAATTGCAGAGTAATCAAAGGAGCGCACCTGGAATGAAAAAAGTGCTGAGGTTAATATATACTTGCCGAATGCAATATAGACAATCACAAAAGTATTGAACTATGAGACCCCAGACCTAATCATTTATTCTAGTTTTGTTGTGTATTGTTGTATGTCTTTCTCTCACTCTCTTTTCACTCTCTCTGTGTCTATACATAGCACTAGTAAAAGCTTTTCTCAGTACCCTTTTTCACTTTACTTCACACTCTCCCTGCTCTCAAATATTTAGAATAAAGCACAAGAGAGGTTCAGATGAAAACGAGGTTCCCTGTGTATTATTCATTTGCTCTCTTTTTTCTCTCTGCTGGCATTCGTTTACTCCATGATATACTCGTACAGAGTGTACAATGGAAGGGCCTTTGAGCTCCTGGAACTCCATTATCCCTGTTTCTTTTTGCGTGCAGGTGTACAACAGCTGTAGAACGTTTTTATGTGTTTCAGGCTCTGAAATGTTGGATGTCTGACTACCAAGGAATACCAATATATCAGTTGTGCTGATACATGCTAAATTACCTACTACCTAACAGAGAGGAAGGAATCAGCAAACGCCATGAGCACTGACCCTTACCTGCTTAGCTATTGCTAACCAGTGCTAATGCTTGGAGAGGTAAAATCTCTCTCCTCTATGACTAGGTCTGCATAAAGACATGAATGGATTAATGAAAAATTTAATGCCTCTTAAAAGATCAGCCCCACATGCGTTTACTCTCTATCACTGTAAGAACCAAAGACATTTCAAGGTAGCAACTTACTAATGTTAATGTTAGCATCTGCCTAGCTATGAGGGGAGAAACTAGCTTGCCTAAAATATATTAGAAGAATATCTGTTGTCTCCTCTTATTGACCGTTTCTTTAAACCTTCATCTGTCACTGTCATCTTCACTGTAATAGCTAGCAGCTAGCTATAGCTTGCTAAGCAAGTTTAACCATAGAAGTAGGGAAGACATTCACATAATGGCTTAAATCATTACAGAGAATACTTTTGCTATGGTTTATTAAGGAGATATGAAAACGGTCTTATTAAACAGGCATTTTCTAGATCAGCAGTTTTCAGCCTGTGTGCCGAGGCCCCTCAGTGAGCTATGGTGGTACTGCTAGGAGGCTGTTTGGAACCATTTTGCGCAATTGCCCAAATTAGTTACAATATAGACATTTGACTAAATGTAGCTTTAAATATGACATTTATTAGTTATTCCAAGGCTACAGCATCTGCATGTGAATCAGGCATTTTGTTTCACACTGAGAAAGAGCTGAAAACAAACCCCTACCACTCAGTGTTGTGAGTTTTGTCAAATGAAGCTGATCTGGAGGCTAAACATAACAAAATATTAATTTGTACAAGACTTCTACTGGCAGGAAATACCTGAGATCCAGGACTTCTTAGCTACCATGCAATGTCAGGCATGAATGAACAGATTAATTAAGTTTTCTTGTGAGCCATGAATACTTTTGCAGTCAGTTTTGAGGCTGGTAGGTGGCAAAAGGTTGGGAATACCCATTCTATGTTAAACTTTAAAGAAAATACTGAGCATGTCCCTTAGGCCCCTGAATGTTTTCACCTTTCCTCCTTTATGAGCATCCCACATCCCACATATTAGGGCAGATGTGGTGACAGTCTGCATTAACCCTGTTTGTCAATACCGTTGTGGCAGTGTGTAATAGGAGGGAAACATTTTTGCGCCTCAAGACCTGGGGACTAAATAAGGGGAATAAAATGGATGAAAAAAAAGGATGACAAAATATTGAAAACAAACTAGTGTCAAGTGACACTATAGAATAAAATGCTGAATAAAATGCATCGATTAACACATTGTTTTATCCTTCTAATGATCTCTTTTCCTTTGTGCTCTGGACTCCCTGAAGCTTTTAATGAAATGTTTATGGCTCATTGGTTCCAAGTTGACTGTGCATTCCCTAGATCTATCAGACATCTTCAGAGAGTTTTTCTGTGTGTGTGAGAGCTGGGAATTTACACAAACCTATTATCCCTAAATGCCTCTCATTATGTTGCACTCTATCTCTTGCTTTGGCAAATTTAAGTTCTTCTGTTATAGGAGGTCATAACAGAACTTAGTAAATAAATGTAGTATCACTGAAAAGTTAAAAGTTGTATAATTTCCTCACAAATATACTCATGAAAGTAAAAATACACAAATCATTTTAACTGAGTACATAACTAATAAGATGAATATTTAATAAATAAAAACAATTTACTGGTTGTTACTGCTTCAAACAGAGATACAAAAAGTTCATACTTTCATTTTTGTGTTTAGGTTGTGAGAGCCATTCCCATGAGCTTCTTTTCAGAAGCTTCTGTGAGTAACATGATTCCCTGGGGACTGAGCAAAACAAAACCATTAACCTCTAAAATAACTCAGAACAAATTAGACCAAGTTGTGTGAAAGAAGTTATGATGCATTTAAGCTTTGAGCAGCTCTGACTTCTATCATGTTGTTCAGATCTCACCTGTGGTCATGTTGTGCTCTTCAGGAGTATACAGTAGACGTGTTCTTTCGTCAGCGCTGGACCGATGAGCGGCTAAAGTTCCGTGGGCCGATGAACATCTTGCGGCTCAATAACCTGATGGCCAGTAAGATCTGGACTCCTGACACTTTCTTCCACAATGGCAAGAAGTCTGTAGCCCACAACATGACTATGCCCAACAAATTGCTGCGTATCATGGAGAATGGAACATTACTCTACACCATGAGGTGCCCAGACTGCACTTAATGCACATTCACCAGTAATTTTGATCCTGCAAATGTTATTCATCTCAGTAATGTTGATGTTCTGTACATTACTTCATAGAATATTTTACCAAATTACATTGTTTCAGAGAAATCACTTGCAACATCCAAGGTATGGTAGTGGAGAAAGCCTGGAAAAAAATTCTTACCAGCTTTTCACAAATGTCTAAATTCTTTTATGACCATTCTGATTTTGAACTCATTCTTCCTGAAGTTATCCACATAAGAGCAGCTGAGGTTATGACATGACAGGGATACATGTGTATAATCAGTATGACTAATAAAGGGAAACCTTTGTCACTGTATCCACAACACAGGTTGACGGTGCAGGCAGAGTGTCCAATGCATCTGGAGGACTTCCCTATGGACTCTCACTCATGTCCACTGAAATTTGGCAGCTGTGAGTTCAAATTCATCATCTGGTGCTCTCTAACCAAAAAAGGGTGCACAGTATCTCAGTCTTTTATATCAACCAACCTTTCACTGACTGATGCTGTACACCTTAACACGTGCTGTACAGTGACATGTACATGGTTAAATGCATCCTATTTTCTGATGTATAATACATTCAAATATGTCATTTTTTGCCTTTGCCTTATCTGCTACATCTGTGTGTAGATGCATACACTCTGTCTGAGGTGACCTATGTCTGGACCCGAAATGCCACCTTTTCAGTAGAAGTGGCACCAGATGGATCTAGACTGAACCAGTATGACTTATGGGGACAAACTGTTGGCAATGACACCATCCAATCTAGCACAGGTGAGTTAAATCTATTGCAAATAAAATTATTTGTGCTAACTGCAGGTTGTTTAATTTTGCCTCCCTGTTGCTTGTTTGTTCATTGTTCAGTAGGGTTCTTGCTCTTCATCTTGATAAGTTTGTCCGAATTTTTGTCTTATGCAGTTATCAGCATATTAATATCAAAGGCATTGCTAATTCTTGTGGCTGTAACACCTGTGTGTATTGATGTTTCAGTTTTGGACATGAACAATGTTTCTGACATTGTCACTTTTGATTTGTAAATGCTAGTTAAGCAAGATTCTGAGTTTTGTTCAGAGAGACTGGGACTTAAAAAGAGTTCAGGATAAGTCTTCTAAGAGTAATGCCTCTTTCTCTCTCACTCTCTCTCTCTCTCTCTCTCTCTCTCTCTCTCTCTCTCTCTTTCTCTGCCCCTGCATTTGGGTTCCGTTCTTAGATAATAATGAAAAATCACTTTAACAATGTCATTATAGCTTTCGGTTATAACTTTCTCATAGTTTATAGCCATGTTGTAGATGCAATGTAGAAATATTTATACCTCTCTTACTCACTAGGTAATTACACAGTGATGACTGTTCATTTCCATCTGAAGAGGAAGATTGGGTATTTTGTCATCCAGACTTACCTGCCCTGCATCATGACGGTCATTCTGTCCCAGGTGTCCTTCTGGCTCAATCGCGAGTCTGTTCCTGCTCGAACAGTGTTTGGTGAGTGTTTTGGGTGTATTCATTTGTTGTGATTGAATTTATTTATTGGTCTTCATGATGTTAGCTCTGGGGAAAAAAATGGGCATTGTTGTTCTCTCAAACTGATTCTTTTAAGATCCATTAATTCAATTTCATTTTTTTCCCAGAAAATAATAATTTGTGAGTATTACTATTTTGTATATTAATACACTCATTGGCCACTTTTTTTAGGTAAACTTTGCTAGTAATGGGCTGGACTCCATTTTACTCTCTTTTTTATCCCTTATAGTCCCACAAGTGGGAAATTTATTCTCTGCATTTAACCCATCACACGTGCCTACGTGGAGCAGTGGGCTGCCGTCAACAGAGGTGCCCGGGGAGCAGTGAAGGGGGACGGTACCTTGCTCAAGGGTACCTCAGTGGTGCCCGGGCTAGGACTTGAACCTGTGACCTTCTGATCCCAGGGGCAATGTTCAAACCACTAAGACACCACTGCCCCAAGAGCTTCATGCCAGAGATTCAACAATATGTTTTTCAACAAGATTTTGCTCCATAGTGACATGACAGTATCACTCAGTTTTTGCAGATTCTTTGCTGCACATCCTTGATGCAAATCTCTCATTCCACCACATCCCATATGTGCTCTATTGGATATAAATCCTGACCCTACCCTCTGAATGTCACTGCTGAAATTGAGACTCACCCGCCCAGGCAATGTTTTCCCAATCTTGTATTGTGCAGTTTTGCCGAGCCTGTGCAAATTATAACCTCAGTTTCCTGTTCTTAGTTGACAAGAGTGATACCTGGTCTTCTGTTACTGTAGCCTGTCTGTTTCAAGGTTTGATGTGTATGTATTCTGCGTACTTTGGTTGTAATGAGTGGTTATTTGAGCTACTGTTGTTTCTCTATGATTTCGAAACAGTCCACTCATTCTCCTCTGACCTTTGACGTCAAGGCATTTTTGTCTGCACAACTGCCGCTCACTGGATATTTTCTCATTTTCCGGCCATTCTCTGTAAACCCTCCAGATGGTTTTCTGTGAAAATCCCAGTAAATCAGCAATTTCTGAAACACTAAGACAAGCACTTCTGGTACCAACAAATATGCCACATTCAAAGTTATTTAAATTCCCTTTGTTCCTCATTCTGATATTTTGAACGTCAGCAACTTCACTATGCCTTCACCATATGATTGAATGATGTTAATAAACAATTGAACCGGTGTACCTAATAAAGTGGCTGATGAGTGTATATATGTGGTACACATCTATGGGTGTTCTGTGTGTAATAGGAAATAAAATGACACATTGACTCCTTTTACCCAGCAGGACACAAATGCATTTTTCAAGTTGCAGCTGGAAACATATAGATTTGTTTGTGTCACTTGTTCCCCCTAATGCCTCTGCAGTTTGCATTTCATTAAAAAAAAGTTCAGTAAAATGAGTACAAATTGTCAAACCTTATAATCCTTTGACAGTAACAATATAAAATAAAGTTTTTCACCTATGAAAAATGATGCTTCAACAGGTTATGTCTGTTGTCAGTTTTTGACTTTGTTGTGTAGGGTAATTATTTTACAGATTACACTAGATTATTTCTTTCTAATCAGCCTATTTGCTTTGAAAAAGGCAGAAAAATACACTTGAAAGAATGTGGATTTATGGTTGTTGTTTTTTTAGATTTTATCCTCATAAGAAGCATTCAGATCAAGTGCATTTTTAGCTCTTTAGTGTTACAGAGGTGTGAAAAAAAGTCTGTCAGGTGCTGAGTCAGTTTCTGTGATCCACTTCTTCTAAAAACACATGAACTAAGCAGACTGTCTCAGAAATATGCTTTTTTCCCAACAAGGGATAATGATTTATGACTAATCTGCTCTGACTTAGAGGCTGAAAGTCAAGTAGAGCTTGGCATGTCTTGATGACAGGCAGAAAAATGTGGCTCTTTTCAGCCATTTGAACAAACAAGTCATCAGATGCTGAGGTGTCCTTATTCCGCTGATAGCCTCTAGCGATGTGTCCACTTTGGAGCTGAACATGTCCTCTACCATCAAAGAAAACAAACCCAAAGACAATGCAAACCCTCTGCAACAATTGCCCTAGCTAACATGCTGATTTTACAGCACGAGTGTAAAAAAGATTCTTATTTGCTCTTATTTTAACAACAGAAATGAAAAAGCTAACAGTTTGAAGTGTATGAAAAAGTGCATTCACTGCCTTTTTTTGTTTTGATCAAGGTGTGACGACCGTGCTCACTATGACCACTCTCAGTATCAGTGCCCGTAATTCGCTACCAAAAGTGGCCTATGCTACTGCCATGGACTGGTTCATCGCAGTGTGCTATGCTTTTGTCTTCTCTGCACTCATCGAGTTCGCAACGGTCAACTACTTCACCAAACGTGGCTGGGCCTGGGATGGCAAGAGTATCGTCAACGACAAGGTAACCATGACTACGCAGATGGATGCAAGCAGACACATGTGCCAGCTGTGGGCCTGAGAAGCAATGCTACACATGCATGAGTGCTCTCATAACTGGGTTACTGAGAACACAGGTATAAACTTTGCAATGGGTGCAATACTGAATATTGCCATGAAAAAGTATCCTCAAAACAGTGAATAAATATCATATATGCATACTAATAAAACTATAATTACCATATTATTCCAGCTGTCATCTAAACAGCATACTGCAGTTTCTTAAATTGGACTGTATACATTATTGGATTTCAACATTAACCCAGTGAATTATTTTGCTATTTTAAGCTTTTTGTTTTCAATATCTATGCAATATTTATTAAAAAACTTTTTTTAATAAAAAGGCAAAATTTAAAGAAGAAAAAAATCCACTCCATGGTAATATGAACATGAATGTTGTAGATTTTAGTATTTTTACTTAATGATGATAAAAATATGATTAAACAAATGCAACATTTTTAGAAAAATACATTAATTTAAAAAATACATTATGCATTATTTAAATAACTTAATCAAAGATATATGTGGTGTCCAAACTAGAACCAGTCATTGCTAGAAAGCTCAATGGGAAAATTACCCCAAGCTAGGGATGGTTAATAATCACTTTCAAGTTGAAAAACTACTTATGCCAAGTCAAATTTTTAAAAGCTTTAAGCTTGTAACAGCATTCAAGTAACATCTGGAGCCCAGCTCAATTTGTCCTCAGTCTCCACAAGGGTCCACAAGAAGGTTACTGAATGTAATAACTGTTCGCTGTTACATTTTGGTCATTATTCACAGTGGTGGCCTAGTGGTTAAGACTTTGCCCCTGAGATCTGAAGGTCGCAGGCTCAAGTCCCAGCCCGGGCACCACTGAGGTGCCCTTGAGCAAGGTACTGTCCCCACTTCACTTCTCCCCGGGCGCTTTTGATAGCTGCTCCACGTGTGCACGTGTGATGGGTTAAATGTAGAATACAAATTTTGTTGTGGTGCACTGTGTGCAGTGGTGTGTTCACAATGACAGGAAATCACTTATGATTATCACTAATCACAACATACGATCCTGATCACAAAATATGAAAGTCCTTCTCCAAACTGGAATATTATACTATTATACTACTTAGCCCATATCATCCCTAGCAACAGCCCATGAAATACTTGGGTCCCACCTAGACATATTGGTTGGGAAGTGACAGACAGACAATGCAATTTAGATGCAGCCTCATCACAACTGTTAACTAACCAATGATATGTTACATTAGGTGTCTAGTTGTCTAGTTAACTTAGCTTGTTAACTACTGTTAGAATCAGAATCAGAATCAGAAAAACTGTTTATGCACAAGTGCACATGGAGACAAAACAGACATAAAATAAGGGTATGGTGAGGAAAGTGCTAGAATAGTTAAGTAAGTAGCATAAAATACCAAAGGTAAGGTATAACTAGAGTGAAATACACTGAATAAAAATTCATTTTAATGAATAAAATAAAATAAGATAAATAGAACACATAATAAGGCACTAGCAGCAGTGGTATTACACCTTATATCCAGGCTGGGTAGTAAGTAGTCAGTTATTGCACATGCATTAGTGACTTGCATTGAAGATAGATTGAGATTTTTAAAAATTGTTCATTTGAAATGTTTGTTATGTTGCATTTAGACAAAGATGATCATCATGTTAAGTGCAATCGTATTATTTTCAGACTGTGGAACAAACACACTGTGAATTTGATTCTAGGCACATTTATAGTGAACACACACACACACACGCACGCACACACGCACGCACACACGCGCACGCACGCACGCACACACACACACACACACACACACACACACACACACACACACACACA
>JBBIGC010087541.1:0-10209 GCA_037576955.1 Lepidarchus adonis
ACACATACATACACATCACTCACACACATACACATATATACACATCACTCACACACATACACATATATACACATCACTCACACACATACACATATATACACATCACTCACACACATACACACACAAATACACATCACTCACACACATACACATATATACACAAACAGCTTATTAAAATGCAACATTTGCCTTCACAAGTGTATGTGTTCATTACCTGTCCCTGGTGTTCCTCCAGCAACAGCATCTCGTAGCTTCACACCAGTGGAAAAGGAGGTGCTGACAGTGCAGTTCAGAGTCAGATCCAGTTTAGCAGATTCCCATTCTGATTCACTTTGGCCTAGGCTCTGATTCAGTCCAACAGAATCTGGATCAAAGTTCAGTGTGGAGTCTGATTCACTTCACCTACATGTCTGATTGAGCTCAGTGGACTCTGATCTATTTTAGTGTGAATTAGTCTGATTCTGTTCATTGTGCTTTATGATTCAGTTCAATGAAGTCTGATTCAATTCAACAGAATTTGGATCAGAGCAAAACAATCTGAATTGGAGTTTATTGTGGAGTCTGATTCAGTGTGGCATGGGGTCTGATTCACTTCAGTGGAGTCTGATATAGTTTAGTGTGAATTAGTCTGATTTTATTTGTTGTGCATTCTGATTCAGTTCATAAGAGTCTGATTCACTTCATCTGATTTAGCTCAGCTCGGAGTCTAATTCACTTCAGTAGAGTCTGATTCAGCTCAGTTCACTTGCAGATCTGATGCAGATTAATTTGGAACACTTCCAATGTACTAAAAGTTGTGTCTAAGGCAGATTTTCCCAAAAGCATTGTAACTAGAGCTGCAAAGATGGCTGAACAGAGTAGAATGCAGCAGATGTCCTGTTTTTTCCCTTGTCTTGTTCTTTGTACCTTCAGTCAAACTAGTGAATCTACTGACAGAGTGTACAAACTTTTTCACACATTTTATTTTTCAAATTAAATTGTGAAATTAAATTCAGCAAATAAATGTGAAATGTATAGAAATCATATTTAATGTCATTAGATCAAGGGTACACACACTTTTGTGTATAACTGTACATAATAATATCAATAATCATTTTTATTTGTTTAGTGCTTTACACTTTTCAGAGACAACAAATAACAAGCAGTAGCAAAAGACAATGCAACAGCAATGACAAAGAATCACAAAGCCATGTAGCCATGGAGGACCTTAAAGGTAACGAGGAGTAGTTTATACTGAACTCGATGGCCTATTGGGAGCCAATGAAGTTGATGAAAGATAGGGGAGATGGTCAGATTGTTTGGCGCGAGTGAGAACATGGGCAGTTCTGAACATATTGAAGATAAGTCATAGTTTTAGTTGGGAGGACAAAGAAAAGAAAATTACAATAGTCCAGACGTGATGTGATAAATACGTAGATGAGGGTTTCAGCAGCCTTGATAGAGAGATATGAATACGAGAGATATTACAGAGATTTAAAAATGCATTTTTGACTAGGGAGCTAATATGGGAGTTAAGGGTAAAATCAGGGAATTTTGTGATGATGGTCTTTGTCTAGTAGGAGGTCAGTCTTCTCTGTGCTAAAGTTTGATGACAAACAGGTTACTAAATCCTGAATACAGGCTGTAAAAAATGAGACGCAGTAGCAGCAGGGAAGGTGGTAAAATTGTCGCCAGCATAACATTCAAAACTGAGCCCAAGCATACATATTATGAAAAGTAGTGGTCCAAGAACAGATCCCTGTGGGACACCATGTTTAACAAAGGCGAGTCTATTTTTATTAAGAGAGATTAAGTGCTGTCTATCAGAAAGATAAGAAAAAAACAGGAAAGAACGGTGATAGAAAGGAATTAAGTTATAATGCTTAATGCCGAAACATTATGAACATTAGAAAAATTAAGTAGTACCCTGCTAGGAGTCAATACCTGTGGTTACATTGTATCAAACTTTCCTTTCCTTTCAAGAGGTTTATTTTTTCAGGGCATTGTTTTATCCTTGTGTATTTGCTTCAGTGCCAAAGTAATAAAAGTGCTTTATACAAACATGTGCTTTATTCAGAACGTTCAGGACGCTTCATGCTGTGGTTTATTTTCAGTGTGGTTATGTCAACAGTGGAAAAAGTGAAAGCTGTTCTCTAACTGAAGACTTCCCCCAATTGAACTGTTTAAGATATGCTTCCTGTTTCACCTGGCACCACCAAAAAGAGCTCTGGACTCGCGCTCGTATCTTTTGATAAGTGAATTGCCAGATAAATGTATTGAAAGTAAAAGTAAAAGAGTGTGGATCTCAGATCTGTTTGATCTGTTCCTTGGAAATTCCACCACCTCTGTGAATTTCCATCAAGTTTCCCTTAAAACCAGTCATTCCCAAACGTCAGAGCTTGAGCCTTTAATCACAATCAACACATCATCACTCTATTCATTACATCTGATGACATTCTGGATCAAAAGTAGGTCAGATAAATAAAGAAAAAGACGTCATATAAATCCCAGCGCTTTGATTTATACATTCTGGTGACTTTTTTTAAATGAATCAGTGTTAATATTTTATGATTTCAAACTCAAATTTATTTTCTTAACTGCTTATCATTTTAAGGCCATGGGGAAGCTGGAGCTGATCCCATCTGACTATGGGCACAAGGAAGGGTTCACTCTGGACAGGAGGGCAACCCATCACAGGGCCAAAAAACCCCAGAAAACCATTCATACACCAGCACATGGGCAACTTAGAGTAACCAGTCATCCATGGATCAAACTCAGGACTTTGTTGCAGTGAGGCAACAGTGCTAACCACTGAAATTAACTAATTTATTGCAAATTACCTCTCCGGGTCCAGCTGCAGTACATTTACTGCCCATCGGGGGGGTCACAGACCACACTTTGGGAAACACTGCTGTAGAATATGCAAAACCTTAGTGCATTAACACTGTTTATGTGATAAATATGTATTAGAGTGGAAGCACTTAAACAAACTCCTTTTAGAAAAAGCAGCACAGGAATATTCAAACACAAAAAAGAGAATGGGCTCTACTATAAAGATAAAAATTGAAGGTCTTACTTAAACATAATAGAACCGTCACTCACTGATATACTGTGTACTAGAAAGCAGCCAAAATATGAGGGGGGCGGGGGAGCTGTATCCTCTGAGAAATAATATGTACAACAATATCGAAATCCATTTCACACTAATTACAGGGTCCGCAACTTACATCGTACTCGACATTTCGGAATTTCGTGGTTTTGTGTCTCATCCCACCACCGCCCCTTTTAAAAAATGCTACCTTGTAAAATTGAAAGTGAAAGTGAAAGTAGATAAAAGCATGAAACGCTCAGAAAAAGACATAACAGAGTCTCAGATGTGAATGTCTCCCTCTGGTGGACTGACAGAGGAATTGCATTACACACGTTGGTGCTTATTTCAAAGAGTTTCGACTTACACCACACTCAGAGGAACGGAATCCCGCTGTAAGTCGAGGACCCCCTGCGTACATTCGTTCTCGCACACATTCTCTCTAAGATGCAATAACATTCACCTTCATGAATGTAGCATTTACTATCTGTCCTTAAGCAACCAGGCTGTCCATGCAAATCCAATCCAGAGAAAAAGTGCAGTTAAGGAGTGTCCGAATCAGCCTGGAGTCAGATCCAGTTCAGAAGATTCACAATCTGATTTACCTCGGCCTGGAATCAGATTCGGTTATTGAATTCTGATTTAGTTCCACAGAATCTGTATCAGTTCAATGTAAAGTCTGATTCACTTCAGCCAGATGAGAGTTCAGTGGGTCTGATTTGGTTTGGTGTGAAGTCTGACTCTGTTCAGTGGAGTCTGATTCAGTTCAACAGAATATGTATCAATTCAGAACAGTATGATTCAGTTCAGTATTAAGTCTGATTCCCAGCACCACTGAGTCTGACTCACTTCAGCAGTTTTTTCGATTGAGTTCAGCTCGGAGTCTGATTCAGTTCACCTCTCTACCAGATTCTTCTTCTGTCCACAGAGTCTACACAGTTCCTGGGTTACACTTGTTCAGCTCGTAGAAGCCCTTCAGCCGTGCTCTCCTTAGATACTCCAACACGACAGCTGCCAAGGCCATCACTCCCAGACCAGCGAATGGAGTAATGAAGGTGTTCCAGCTGAATGGAGGGTTGGAGAGTCGTTCTACAGTGCAAACAAATGAAGAAGTAGAAAATCACACAGAGACCAAATACTGAGCATCACATAATGACCCTCTAAAGAATCTTGTACATTGCACTTTGAAATTCCGTGGCATTCCTTGATACTATGCTAATGACAAACATTCTGTCTTACAAACTACAGGGGTTCCTCGACTTATGTCTTATGGAATTATGGAATTATATCATATAATGGTTATGTTGATGCTGCCCCCCACCCCTTTAAAAAAAGTTTTCATTTTACATTGTAAAATTGAAAGTTAAAGTGAAAGTAGAGCATAAAACGCTCAGAAAAAGGCATAACATGAGTTTTTGTTGATGCTGATTATAAATAAAGTCTGAGTTATTTGATTAATAATGATAAAATGCTCTGTAATGTTCATATGAAACATATGTCACTCTGACAGACTGCAATACACTGTAGAAAGTCACCAACCCTGGTTCTAGACATCTACCATCCTGTGGAGTCCACTCCAGCTTAGTAACTACTTCTGAGATTCTGATTGGCTGGATCTGATGCACTGGGTCTGGTCAATAGACAGCATTCAGTGCCAGTGAGAACGAAAGTACTACTTCACAAAGTGTGGGCCGTGATATGACTTCTGTTTTTACCCATTATTGAAAAAAAGATTGCAGCATATATGGAATTTTTATTTTTGGTGAGGAGAAAGTAGAACATAATGGTTCAATAAGTCGATTAATCAAATAGCAGCTGAAATATTGATTTATCATTGAAATAATTGTTAGCTGTGGTCCTAAATTAGGTCAATCAAACCCATACGCTTTGGAAGAATTTCCCTCTTACCCATTACATGGATTGTGAAGACCTCAGTCTCGTAGCCCAAGGTGTTGGTGACGTTGACCTGGTAGAGGCCTGTGTCGTTGGGTGTGAGGTTGATCAGCAGAAAGGTGCCGTTAGGGGAGTAGATGTCTACACCACTCTCCAGCTTCCTCAGAATAATGGCTGGTGGGGGGAAGCTGACCGAGTGGCAACAGATGGTGACGTTCTGGCCCTCTTGCACCTGCGTGGAGGGGAACACCTTCACTGTAGTGTTCCTAGGTGGCGCTGTGTTGGGTAGAACATAACAAGACAAGTTTACAGGCGTTAAAGGGGTCTGTTTACAATTGGACATTCATTTCATGGATGAAATAAATGGAAGAGACTGGACAGTGGACAGTGTTTCCCAAACCCGTCTTAGAAACCTATGGATAGTCTACCTGAACAGAGGTCACAAACATCTGTACCTGCTCTCTGGATGAAGGTTATTGGGAACTGTCCATGGGTCTCTGTTAACAAGGTTGGGGTAATTAATTAATTAAGTAACTAATATAAGGATAACTATGTTATTATGATAAGACTGGTTTAATGATAAGGATTAAACCTAGTCTTGGCCTACTTATTATTTTGCCATTATTTATATTGTACACTGTAATAGATTATACAATTGCACATATTTTTTACTTGTCAAAGTTTCAAAATGTATTTGGATAAAATAACCATTTTTGTGGTCACAAATAAAAAAGAACCAGCATAACAATCAGCACATTCTCTGTTGCTAGCTGCGATGCTAGCTGCGATGCTAGCTGCGATGCTAGCTGCGATGCTAGCTGCGATGCTAGCCATGTTGTTGCATGACTAACGGAAAGTCGCCATTAAAAATCCTTGTTAGTCCCAGTTTAGGCTTAATCAGAGTCTGGAAAACAAGTTTAAGAGGTCAAACTGTATTTCTTAGTGCGTTGAAATACACTAGAGTGCAGGAACTCCAAAGCGCTCCAGGATCAATGCTCCATGTTCTCCAGAATATACAGGGGGTCCTCAGGTTACGTTGGCGTTTTGTTCTCCTGAGTGCAACATAGAAAGTTTCTTATATACAGTAAGCGCCTGTGTAACTCAAATTGAGCACAATGTACAGTAATGAAGAGAAAAAGGAGGAAGAAAAGGAGGAGCACGAGGAAAAAGTGCAGGAAGGCGAGAGTGGAGATCACTTCACTCAGCTGGAAGATGTGATTCCAACATCTGCAGATTAATTTGCATGTGAATGGGAAAGGAAAACTGCACACTGTTGTTTTTGGAGTGCCACCTCAGCAAACCCCCACCCTTCTACACACACTCATGGCACGCGAGCGAAACCACAGCGAAAGCCACGTACAAAAGCACGTACGTAACTTAAATGGAGCACATACACAGTACAGAAATGAACTGAACACTTCCTGGCCTTGTTCCTGTGGCTTTACTCTTTTTAAAGTTACTTTCACTTTCACACCGTAAAAAAAAAAAAAAGTCGAGAACTTTCTGTAATTAGATTATGATCTGTATGGAGGAGGCACAGTAGACACTGAACTCTACTGTGTATGAGCAGAGATGACTCTTACCTTGTACAGTAATTTGGCTGCTAGCCCTCTGACTGCCATATTGATTGACAGTCTCACATATGTAGACCCCTGAGTCCGACAGATCAGCAGAGGGGATTGTGAAGGAGGTTTGAGGTCCCTCACTGGACGCCAGCTCTGTCTCTGTACCATCCCACACTTTCCTCAAAACCACACGCCCCTCTGGAAAACTGTCCGTGCGGCAGGTGAAGTGGACGGATTCTCCAGCCTTCATTTCATCCTGGGGGTCTACAGTGATGATGGTCTGTCTTGGAGCATCTGCACAAACCCCAAAATGAGACACTATGAACCAATGATTATGTGTTTAGAACCTTGAGCAAGATGAAAAACACAATAAGCCCCTGAGAAACTACGTCCACTCACAGTGCACAACCAGAGTGGTAGATGCTGTCTTCTCAGAGAAGGCAGGTGGCACCCCATCCATCTTCAGAGAAACCTTACAGGTAATCGTCTTCTCACGGTCAGTGCCATCGGGCTGGAAGGATAACACTGAGCTCAGGTTCTGCAGTTCATTTGCAAGCAGTCCCGGCTCTGAGAACATTTCCGTCTCTCCATCCAGCCAGTGTATATGGAAACGGTGAGCTGGGAACACATCATGGACCGTGCAGGTCAGGTTGGTCATCTCCCCCTCCACAGAAGGTCCAGACTGTTCCATGATAGGAGCTGATGGGAATGCTTTTTGGAGAAGATGAGAAACAATGTGAATCTAAGAAGGAACTTGATGAAAAACAGCTGAACCGCTCTGTTAAAAAAATATAAGCAAACTTTCAGGAAACGTGACCTCATGGCAGTAGGAGAGAAAGAACAGAACATTTTAAGGGGATTCAGTGAGCTAAAAGTTAATAATGTTCCACGTTAGAAGAGCATGTAAGTTAGAAACTTATGCCCCCACTTCAAGGTCCTTGAAGACTCTTTCATCATTGTTCCTCCCTAATAACATCAGCGGCTGCTTCTTATCCAAACTGGAGTAAACTGCTTTCAGAACATCTCACAGAACCGTACACAGTGAGTATTTGTGATTATATGCACTGAATGAGATTCAATTTGATAGAGATTTTAGTAGACAGGGAGCTAATGCTAACGTTTAGCAAAGCTATTACACCAAAAGTACATTACATGACCAATTTGGCACATAGTATTTGACCACAATATGAAAATTACTTTCCTGCCTATACGTAAAGTGGGAAAATCAACCAAGAATTCAGCAAAACCATCAACAATATTGCATTCAGCTAAAAAAATGTTGGTGTCTGCGTCTTTTTGCGCTAAGGCTACTAGCTAGGCTAATGCAGCTGACAAACAGTGGGAAACCCCACACAACTACAATTGACTATCAAATGCTAAAACCCCCAAACCATGCCAAGTAGTTGTACACCAACTCAGACTTGCCTGAGGTTTCTGATACTGTATGACACTATCCATAAAAATGGACCAATGCACAGACAAAAGTGAGCTTCAAATTGACTGCTACTATTGTTTTTAGCGGTAGCACCATCTTTAGACATAACACTACAGTATGTCATACATTTTCAGAAGCAAGTCTTTGGTTTTTTCAAAATCTTTTATTATCTCACATTGGGAAATGTATACTCTACATTTTACACAGAAGCCTGGGAATCTCTTTTATAAACTTTTGAGATTTTAACATGGTTTCAGGTCAATGTGAGATGATTTCTAGTGATAATAAGCTTCACACACCAAACGTATCTTGGCTGGTCAAGAGGGACATTGCATTGCTTTTATAATACTTACAGAAAATTTTCACTTCACTGCGTTTGGACTTCACCACAGAGCCACACTTGACTTCACAGATAAACGCTCGCTCGTCCTTCAGCCCTACAGACTCCAGGCTCAGCTGGGACACATCGTTTTGGCTCGGTACAGGTGTATCTCTCAGACTGTTCCAGGTGAAGCGTGGGTGAGGACAGGCTGAGGCCTCACAGGACAGCAGCAGGTTGGACCCTTGTTGAACTGTAATCACGCTCGTGTCCGGCTGCAGAGACACCTCCAGCGGGTAAGCTGAGAGGACAAAGGTAAAAGAAACTTTTATTTTAAAAAAATAACTGAATTTACAAAAAATTTTATTGATTAAATGTTTTATGTATCATTAGGCTGAGCCTTGATTATGTTAACTTGGATGCATTGGTCATTGGCCCTTGAGCAAGGCATTTAATGCCAAAATACTCTCCGGGCACTGCCACTGCCGAATGAGTGAAATTCAGAGACTTATAGTACTGTGGTGGGTTGATCTATTCAGGGTGTACCCTGCTCTGGCCCATATTCAGTTGGGATTGGCTCCAGATTCCCAGTGACTGGCGATATGGAAAATGGATGGATGAATTCATAGAGGGTAATAAAAAAAAATATATAAAATTATATAAATAAAATGCTGTGGTCATACTTCATTGGGTGTAGAATAGTGATATTACCCTCAGTGCTGCAGTTCTCTACTCAGGCTAACACGAGCACAGTGGTTGCTTTTGGCCTAAAGGTCTTTGGGAAAGTCTTTGCTAAACTGGCAAATTCACTTATGTCTGTCATTTTATTTCGCTTGAAAAGTATTTACCAGAAACAAAAGTGTCAACCCACAAAAAACTCACACCAAAACAGAGAGTCAGACAGTAGATATCAGACATTCTTAGCCAGACCCAATGAACAAGGGCGAGTCGGCCAAAACTGTAAACCCCCGGAATTAGGCTCAAATCTAGACGCATAGTACACACTGTTCTGGACTTGGTCTGGATTTTCAATGGCTAATCCAAATTAGGAACATAATCTATCTGTTCAAAAACATTGTATATCACACCACAGCTCAAGCTACTAATGCAAGAATGTGTAAACACCAAAAATCATTTCACTGTGCACTGAGGGCAACAGCCAATTGAATTCACTCACTTTTGGGAAAACACTGCTGGGAATGAACTTTAACTGTGGACTGTGGACATGTTGTTCATCTTTAAAATGTAACCATTATATAAGAGGTGTCATGTCTGAGGCACTCTTCCCTCTCAGTTACTCTGACCCACGCTTCCAAAATCAGTGAAGCATGGTGCACATTCCAGAAACCAAATCATCTTTACTAAAGCTTGGGTTACTCGATACTCCTCATTTCCACTTTTCCTTTTATACTTCTCTCAGAAAAATACAAATGCAACGCTCAAATCTAAGGAGACGTACATTTACCAGCCATAACATTAAGATCACCTGTCTAATATTGGGTACTTCCACTTTACACCACTGAAACAGTTCTCTTTCTGTTATATTGCCCATTTTGCAGGTTCACTGGTCGGAGATGTAGCCATCACAGCTTGGCCCTTAGGTCCTTACACTCGCTTTACTTGTTTGACAGATCATCAGTGTTGCATCCCTTGCATTTAACTTACATGTAACAACTAAATTCACCTTAAATTTTGTCATTTTCTTAAACCTGACCTTAACCTTAACTCCAGCTAAACCAGCTAAACCTAAACAGATGCAAACCAACTCAAGTTTTAACGATGATTTGTTCATCTACATATTACCATTTAAATAAAGTGATTTTTTGTACTAAAAAGCATATTACCAATAAATATATTATTATTATTATTATTATTATTATTATTATTATTAATATTATTATTATTATTATTATTATTATTATTATTATTA
>JBBIGC010087569.1:0-10209 GCA_037576955.1 Lepidarchus adonis
CACACACACACACACACACACACACACACACACACACACACACACACACACACACACACACACACACACAGCATGCAAGAGCTTTCATATAATCCATAGTCAGAGAATGGCAGGCAGACACTATTATTCTCAATACCATCAAGCATGTCATGCACGCACACACGCATGCACACACACACACACACACGCAGACACAATACTGGTAAATTTTTTTTTTAATTTTAGATTTTTTTATCTGGTAATGTAAGCAGTAAATACATCAGAAAAGTATAAATAAGGTTAAGCTTATGTCATTAAAACCTGAAATGTTATGCTGATTTAATAGCCAACCTTTTCCCCAAACATCAAGAAAATGGTGACCTGCAGCAATTGTAAATAAAAAATGTTGCAACTTCTGCTGATGACTTACAAACCCCTCTGTGTGAACAAACCCAAAGCTGGAACACAATGTTCCTTCACTCTCTGATGAGGAAAAAAACTGCAGTAGTTTCTGTTCTGTTCTCCAGACATAACCTTGAACTTGTACCTGGGGCAATTTGCCATTTATGGTTATTCATCGTAAATGAACTAAGTGAAATTAAGTGATTCGTGATTTCTGATCATTGTGAATACACCACTGCACACAGTCACCCCAACGAAATTTGTCCTCTGCAATTTACCCATCACACGTGCACACGTGGAGCAGCGGGCAGCTATCAACAGCGCCAGGGGAGCAGTGAAGTGGGGATGGTACCTTGCTCAAGGGAACCTCAGTGGTGCCCGGGCTGGGACTTGAACCTGCGACTTTGAGATCTCAGGGGCAAAGTCCTAACCACTAAGCCTCCACTGCCCCAGTATAAACTAGAAAAATGGGGTGTTCTACAACTTTTGACCAATAGTGTATAAATTTTTTTTGCCATAAGTGATAAATTAAAGAAAAATAATCAGCAGTGTATTAGTAGGAAGATCACAGTTTTCTAACTCCCTACCCCACAATAGCTAGTGTTACCATCTGTGGCTGAAATAACAGCAGTGAGACACTTCTTGTAGCCATCTACCAATCTCTGACATCAGCTTGAGGAAAATTTGCCCCACTCCTCAATGCAGAATTCTTTAAGCGTGAGATGTTTGAGGGGTTTCTTGTATGTACAAGTATGTTTCAAAATTCCCCACAGCATCTCAATTAGATTGATATCTGGTCTTTGACTCTTCCACTCCTGGACTCTCCATTTCTTCAGTCAGGCCTTGGTGGATTTATTGATATGTTTTGAGTCATTGTCATGTTGCAGGGTCCAGTTCCCTTTCAGCTTTAATGTTTTTACAGATGGTCAGATGGGAGTTTTTGAAGACTTAGCATCTTGCGGTCTGCTCATGGGGTGAACTTGCTTGGATGGTCAGACCTGTGCATGTTTGCAGATGTTTTGGAAGATATTATGCAATACAAACCTGGTTCTCATACAAACAGAAATGAAATATATAAATGCATACTTACACAAACACACAGCATGAATGACAAAACAATGTTTAGACACACACACACTGACACATTGACAGGCACTGTGGTCAATGTGGCTGAAGCCATGAGAGGAAAATCAATTCATTACCCAAACGCAATCATGTCGTATGTGAGTAAAATAAGTTTCTTTTTTTTCTTCTTTTTTTGAGATTCTGCCCAATCTCTCCAGTTCAGCACGTTATATTACATCATCACTATGAACAACAACAACAACAATAACAACATACACACAAAAACAGACACTCATTCACATATAGGCATTGATAATTGCATTAATGGACTGTGATGAAAGGCAGTTTTCAGTGGCATGTAGGCAGTGCACTGTTTCTTTTTCTTGCTACTATTTTTTGAATGCGTACACACAGTGTAGGTGCCAACAGAGCAGGTTTTATCTAACGTGGAGTAGAACTTGTAGCATGAGCTGGAACCTGGGGGCTGGCAGATTTATTAATTTATTTATTTTTTTTATAAAAAATAAACAGGTAAGCCTTGGCCCCTTTAGGAAATTGACATGCGTCACTTTGCTAGTCAGGCTGGCTAGCTAGTGTCTCAAAAACCCTGCCAAGCAAAAAAAAAAAGAGCAATGTGTGTGGGAGGCCCTGTGCAGAGTATAAAACATGAATGTGAATGTGAAAAGGGATCATTTCCAGCATATGCTGAAACTGAGACAGATGAGAAAGCACCCATGAACTGCGCTTTCAGAGGCAAAGATGGTGTGTAGGAGGAGAAGAGATTTTGGCAGAAAGTATTTGTCTTTTCAGAGCATCTCAAAGCAGTTTGTGGGTCTACTCCTACTTTAGTCATTTTTTTCTAACAAGTTGTCCCAATTTTTCACTTTTCCAACCCCTAGAAGTCTAGAAATCTGACTGCTATTCAGCTATATAATTTAAATACATTTACATAATTACTGTACATTAATGGCATAGTTGCATAAAGAAGTACATTTACATTACATTATTCCTGCAACAAAAGCTTTGCATTGAAAGGTTTGAGTCACCCTTTGTCCTTTTTAATTCTGTGCAAACAAAGGTTGAATCTGTTGAATCTATGGCTTCAACTAGCACAAGAACAGTGAGGTCCAAACTTGGCAGCTATGAAATATTTCATATCACAAAAGCATGAGATTCACTATTCAGTACGTTACATTCAAAGACCACTCAATGAAAAGTGATATGGGGCTTTATAATTGGGATTATAATGCTACCCAGAGTGACTTTCTTGGGATATGCCATACATGTATAACAGCTTAACAAAGTGTTTCCTTCCTGCAGATTTTAGTGCTTTCTCTACCTTAACATATACAGTGGAGAAATTATTTGACCCCTTGCTGATTTTGTAAGTTTGCCCACTGACAAAGAAACGAACAGTCTATCATTTTAATGGTAGGTTTATTTTTACAGTGAGAGACAGAAAAAAAAAATCCAGAAAATCACATTCTTAGCTCATCACATTATAATGTGATTTTCTGGATTTTCTGAGGGAAAGGATGGAGACTGACAATAGAGTACTGCTCGAATTGGGACAAGCCCTCGTTTTATTAAGCCCTTACAAGAGCTCTAAAGCACACGTGCGCCCCCAACTGGCATAGCAGAAAACAGAGCAACTCATCAAGCCTCTCACAAACAGCAAAATGGCTGGATCCACCGCCATGCCACTGAGCTGGACTGATCTGTCCCCCCGGTACAGCGGTAACTTGACTGGTGCTCCACCAGTGCTCTGCCCAGACTCCTCGTCATCTTCATTCAATGGGGCGTCACTGGGCCACGCCGTCTTTTTCCAGTCTCCGACGAGGGTGGTGAGTGGAATGCACCCTTCTGCCTCATTGCCCTTAAAGCGCTGCTTCCTTCCAGGCTGCCAACTCTCTGAGCTCTCGCTGTTGCTTCTCAATTTCATAACAACTAAATGGCTGGACCCACTGACCAATCTTCTCTTTTTGCCTCTTATACCTTCAGCTTTGATTATACTTTTATATTGTGTTTTAGATTTATTATTAAATTCTCATTTTCCTTCACTTGTGCGCCTGTGCTCCTTAATTACAGTGAAATAGGCCACTTTTCTGCACAATGGACCTCACTAAGTTATCCTAGTTATGGCCCTGCTGGTATCAAAGTTTAGAAATGTCAGTTCTCCACTGTATAAAAATCCTTCATTTTTATTCCTATGAGCATCAAATATCATGCTTTTGCTATCATAGATGATAAATGAGACATATCAACAAAAGCTAGTGAAAACTAGCACACTCAACAATGCACACCTTGAGAATTCTCTGCATAATTTAAATCCCATCTCACACACATGTGCCTGCATCTATTTGTGGATTGGGCATCATGTCAAGTTAATGCTGATATAGGAAACAGTATTTTTTTCCTCTAGTTTGAGAAAACAGCCTATACCTCCCAGTGACAGTCTTTTATGTGTCACACACACATACCCAGGCAAACAAAGAGGACTACATTAAATACATCTCATTGTTGGTTTCAACATGACATTTCCTCGAATCACCCACAGTCGCACACAAAAGTAAGAACATTCATTGTTACACAGTAAGTTCATAAGATTTACAATGGAACTTCAAATGAGAAATTTCTGGTGATTTGAATAAGTAATCTCTGCATGCTCTACAGGCTGGAGGCTGGGAAAAGATGGTCCAGTCTGACTACTTCATCCTTCTGCTGAAATTAAACTCATCAAATATACATGGGAAAGGGATATTTGAAGTACAGAAAGGCTTTTTGAGGGAGGAATTGTAAAGTAATAACTTTTGTGTCAAAACTGTAATTAAAAACATAAATCTTATTAACCTAGGAAAATTACCTAGTCCAAGCCATTTCTTTTTATTAATATTGAAACAATGAGTGCTTTTTAGATAGAGATTGTTTACTGTGGACCAATAATGCAATTTAAAATGGTCTTGCAACCTGCAACCTTGCAAAAATCAAATTATTACAGTATTACGGTCCAGTTGAACATTTTTATTATCACTCAGTTATCAATCAGTTACAATAGCCAGTGCTGCAGCAACAGTTTCTGTCTTTTTAAACAAGGTCTGTCTTTATGTGAAAGATTGTGGATGAGTTAAGATCTGGGAGGATATATCACTTCACTTGTTAAAATTTTCAAAAATGAAAGGTGTATTTCACATTTGCTTTTTACAAATCTTAACAGAAAGGACATTTGGTTATGTAACAGTAAAATGCAGGCAACACTGATGTCATTCATGGCTTTGTTTAGAGTAAAATTAAATATTTTTTTTAAAAATGCTGCCTTGCCAACTGACTTTCACTAATTAAATCTCTGCAGACTTCCGGTGACTATTAAATGTTAGCTTGATTAGTATACACACACAGAGTCAGTCAGTCAGTTTCATTTGTATAGTGCTTTTTACAACAGATGTCACAAAGCAGCTTTACAAAATGTACAGAATGAGCAATGAGCAAGCCAATGGTGATAGAGGCAAGGTAAAACTCCCTGAATTGTAAAAAGAAACCTTGAAAGGAACCATGTCTCAGAAGGAGAACCCATCCTCCTCTGGTCGACATCAGAGAGTGATAATATACAGAAAAAATAAATGAACAAATAACACTAAGAGCTATAAGAAGTAATGAGTCCAATATGAATAGACATCTGCAGTTCCTTGTGTGCAGGTGTTTCTCTGAGTTGAGATCGGGTAAGTGGTTCTGTCCATATGGGCTCTGCTCAGTAGGAGTAAGTGGGTGCATCATGAGCGGGTGGTCTGCCTCCCTATGATCTGGGCAGCAAAGTGAAACAGGATCACTGGTACCTCAGAGTAGCTCAGAGTAACTCAGAGAGAGAGATATAGAGAGACTGTTAGATGCTCAGTGTTATCGATTATTTAACATGATGAACATTGTGGTCTGAGTGCAGGAGTTTTGGCAAAACTTCCTATGACAGCACTGCTAAAGGCGAGAGCCAGGAGGTAGCACAGACATGAGGGCATATTGGGTCACAAGGCTGCCAACCACTCAGCAGTCAGCAAACCTGAATAAATGTGTCAGACTGGGGTTTACCAGAAAACTCTGAATCTACCCCCTGAATCTACCCCTTATCTAAAACTAACAGAAAGATTGACTAAACAAATAAGTTCTCAGGCTGGAAATAAATATTGAGGTTGTGTCTGAGTCCCACACAATATTTAGAAAATTATTCCATAACTGTGGGACTTTATAAGAGAAAGCTCTCTTATAAACTGTGAACTTTGAAACATGGGGCACCAGCAAAAAGCTTGTGATCTAAGTTGGTATGCTGGATCATAAGGGACTAAGAGTTCACTCAGATACTGTGGTGCAAGACCAATCAGTCCTTTATAAATTATAAGTTATAAGTATAAATATTTTATAGTTAATGCAAAATTTGATCGGGGGCCAGTGCAGATTAGACATAATGTGGGTGATGTGCTTGTTATTTCTGGTTCTAGTAAGAACTCTTGCTGCTGCATTTTGCATTTTGGATTAACTGGAGCTTGTTTATGGACCTACTAGTAAATCCAGAGAGTAATTACAATACTCTAATCTAGAGGTAATAAAAGCATGAACTAGTTTTTCTGTATCACGTGATGACATAATATTTTTTATCTTAGCAATATTTCTGAGATGAAAGAAGGAAGTTCTAGTAATGTTATACTATACATAAGCTTTAAATGAAAGACTGGGGTCAACGATCACACCAAAGTCTTTCACTGCTGTACAGGATGAAAATGAATGACCCTCCAGAGTAACTTTGTAATCGAACGGATTGCTCTGAGCTGCTAGTGGTCCTATTATGAGTACTTATGTCATTTTAAAATTTACCAGTAAGAAGTTTAAAAGCAGCCACAGTCTAATGTCCTTCATGCATTCCTCAATTACATTAAGGTGGTGATTGAACACATACACACACACACACACACACACACACACACACACACACACACACACACACACACTGAGGGTAAAATACATATTAAACATGTCACCAATTTTCTACGTAAATACATTTCTAAATGTGCTACTTACATGAAATTCTACATTAAGTTATGTGAAATAAAATGAAATGTATACATCCTGAAGGTTCTGTGGGCCCCTTCTATGAACTCTGAGCTTTAGTTCTTTCCATAGATTTTCTATAGGATTCAGGGCAGGTGATTGGCTGGGCCATTCTAGCAGCCTTATTTTTTATTGTCAGTAACGCGCTACTAAGTCTAAACACAGTTTTACACTGGCATTAGCACAAGCTAAGTAAACATTCTAAGATGGACAGTAAGAGGCTCTTTTAGTCTAAACACTGACATTTTTCAAGGACAGGGATCCCATATATGGTCGTAAAAACTTTTTTTTGACTGCCGTTAGTGCAAACTAACCACATGAGCTAAGATTGACAGCTTAAGAGGCTTTCTTTGTCTAAACACAGTTTTGATTGACATTAGCATAGCTTAGCACGACCGAAGATAGACAGCTTAAGGGATAATTAGCCTAAACACAGTTATTGTTGACATTCTTCAAGGACAGGGAGTCCATATTGTAATCATGGAAGCAAGCCCTGACTGACATTTGTTTAAATTTTCATGTAAGGATGTACAGCCAAATAGGGCAATGACCAAATAAGGTTTCTTCCTTATGAACAGATAAACTTGCCTGACACCTTGGCTGACACCATTTGAGGATGTTTTGCCATATTAGGCAGAACAGGAAGGATGATCTCAGCTATTGTTAAAATTTTTACATCATCTTTTTAAGAAGCGCTCTATAAAAACCTAGAGCGGTTGGGTGAGATTTTGTGAGACGGTAAGGTACTGATGATCTGTCATACAGATGAGCCCCTCACCCAACCCTGGGATTTTCAGAGGAGACTTCTATCTTAATATGGTACGACTGAGTATGAGGATTCTGTTCACCAGCCTTCTGTAAATTGCTGAAAATTATAAGTAAAGAAAAACCTTATACAATGCTCTTTCGACTCATTCTAGGTGTGGAAAAATCATTCTTAGATAAACATTAGATTTGTTAAAACTTCACTTAACTTTAAAAGTCCTTCCTGTTGTGAGTTAAAGAATTTTAACTCTTTCCTCATGACCTGAAGAGGCCACTTTCGTGAATTAATGAAATAGATCGAAAGGTTTTAGAGTATAAACTGTAAATGGAAATTATAGGAATATAAAGTATTCATATTTTACTCCTACACTCTGCATGTGTAGATTGGATTGGTTGCTACTGACATCTGGTGAAAATGTCATGGCAATAGCACATTTAAAAACATGTATGTTGATATATGATATATGTTGAAAACAAACTCAACTTTTAAGTATATTACATTTAGCTGAGCACTACAATTTCCTGTTATAATTAAGAGAGACTTCACAAATATTCTCAAAAGCTTGACCAGTCTGTCAGCAGTTATTACAATAGAACACACTTGTGAGCAGTATGTAAATCAATTCATGCACAATACTGTGTGTCAGCAGGCCAGTTGAAAAGTCTGGGATCCAGGTAATTGTCTCACATAAAATGTTTATTCTGTCCATTGAACATAAACATTCACTAGTCTATTTTTGCATAGCAACTCAAAATGTGTAGAATACATTTAAGATTATTCTTCCGGTCTGATATTTTAGTGGCTTAATTAAGTGAGTGTTATGAGCTTGTGTTGCCATGGTAGTGACCTTAGTGTAGTCCTGTCTCCTGAGTGGCCCCTATGCTTTCTCAAATGGGAGATTTATATAAATATATAAATCCCCTTTGTGTGAGTAGGTGTGTGTAAGGCTTTGCTAGCAGTGAGCTGGACTGAACAATGCTCCATGCCACAGCAGCAGCCACAGAGATTAAAGCTTGACCAGCTTCATTCTGGAAGCTTCCCCATGCATCTTGTTCTTCTTGGACAGGCCCTGCCTTCCCCAGAACCAGCTCCTGCCATAAATCAGAGCCATCCAGATGTTCTCATGAGCACTGTTTGCACAGACTGCCATCCTACCCTACCTGCTATTACAGACATAGCTGCCCAAAGAAGAGAGAAAACAAGAAACAAGAATACAATCAAACTGCTTAATACTTATATATATAATAGTCGATTAGTTTTATATATTGGTAATTGTATTATTACAGATGATTTCTTAATTAAGATTCTGAAAAAAAAATTATTTGAGTGTTAATAATAATAATAATAATAATGACAATTTTAAAAACGTATTCATTCTCTAAACCGCTTCCCAGTTCAGGTTGCAGGGAAGCTGGAGTTGGTCCCCAGCTGACTATAGGCAATGTAACCAGGCTGCGCTGCTCCTTGTCTGTTTCTTTGTTTTCCTTCGCCATGTGGTTTTGTTTGTCTTCCTCTTAGTCCTGCTTAAGCCATAGTTAATAAAACCTTTTGGAATTTCATGCTATTCTGCATTAATTTGTTATTAAATGTCATCTTTATCTAAGTTAAGGGTATCATACATCAACATACAAATAACACAGGGGGAGAACTGAAAGGGGTAACCAGGTGTTATACATAACACCAAACATAAACCCATCAATATAATACAATATTAAAATAAATATATAAATTAAAAAATATTAAAATAATTACAGGAACATTTCTCACTTTGGGACTTTATTAGAACTTTTGGGTGCTAGCAAAAGTTGACAGTTCAGCAGGACAATGCAAATGCAAATCACATTGGCGATGTGTGTTTGAGAGGTGGGCCCCTGGTTAGAGAGCACTGTTGCGCTGTGTACCTAGACACATTGTTTAATCAAAGTTATTGGTGAGAACAGTTCAGCAATCATTAGATATTGGTCCCCACGCAATTCTAAGACCTCGCATTATTGGGTCTTTCCCCCCATTTCAAAGAGTCTCTGCAACAATTTTTGTTTTTAACTCAAGTTGAAAGGTTTTGTTTCATTCATCAGTACACAACACTAGAGCAGGAAAGAAACAAACAAAAATATTTTTTCTGGAGTTTAATGGTGGATCGCACCCTATTGACTCAGATCATCAATTTTAAAATAGCTTTTTAATTATTTCTGTGAGGCCTAGTAAAAAATTATCCACGGCCATGTGGTTGGGGACCACTGTAGTACAGGCCTACAGTACGGAAAACATTGAACATAAGATAAATAAGATGTACAGTATCAGAGTGACATTACAGTGATCTGCCAACTGTGGGAAAAACACAAAGGAATGTATATACACTAGTCATGATTACATACACCTGGACAAGGGTGGGCACAACAAACAAGGCAGAGGTGTTACTAACATTGGGCATTTCTAAGGCAGGACTAGGAGGAAGACAAACACAACCAGCAAAGCAAGGAACTAGACAGGGAACAGAAAAGCCTTATGGCACAAGGCAGGGTTCACTCTGGACAGGAGGCCAACCCATCTCAAGGCAAGACAAAGACAGTGGAAGGAATTTGAAGCACCCAGAGGAAACCCACACAAACGCAGGGAGAGTTTATAGACTCATACACACACACAGGCACCTGTGGCCAACCAGAACCCAGGACTTTCTAGCTGTGAGCTGATTTCTGTTGTGCATTTCCTAAAAAAAAAAATCCTTGGGCTAAGATCCTGCCAGAAACAACAGTGATAATATAAAAAAACACTTATAAAAAGTAGGGCTGTCCCCGACTATGAATTTTCATAGTCGAATCAGAATTTTTTAATCTTTCTATAGTCGACCGATAGTCGAATCATAGGCCTGTGTGTGTGTGTGTGTGTGTGTGTGTGTGTGTGTGAAT
>JBBIGC010087590.1:0-10208 GCA_037576955.1 Lepidarchus adonis
ACACACACACACACACACACACACACACACACACACACACACACACACACACACACACACACACACACACACATTGCTAAGTTTTAAGCAATGATTTAAACTTTGCAGCTGATAAACTCATTGATCAATATACAACATTTCAGCTTTTAATGATTCTTATATTTGTCTTACTATTTAATGTCTGTCTGTCCTTTTCCTTTTTTTTGGTCTTACTTTTTTCTTTCTTTACTTTTTCCTTTCTTATTGTGTTCATCCTTCTTTATTTTTATTATTTATTCTATTTTTTCTATTTTTATACTGTTTTTTTATCTTAACATATTTTTTTCCATCTTGTGCTGTTTATATAGATTATTTTCTTCATTTTCGTCTTTCTTTCTTGTTACTAACATACCTTTTCCCTGTAACAGGCTGTGTGTGATGTTTCCTGGCTAAGCAGCGCCCACACTGGCCTATATCTCAGGTAAAGGGCAGATTACACAGCAGGTAATCGAAGATAAAAACCCAATCGTCCATCTATCTGCGTAGGCATGCCAATTTGCAAACACTCATTTCCACCTGATACGGACCAGGAAGCCACCTCCGCCTCATTCATATCCAGTAAAAGTCCCTCTTTGGGGCGCGCTGCCTCGGCTTGACTGGTAAGTGTTTAGCAGCTTTTCCTGTTCAGATGAGGCCTTGCTAGCATCATTTACGATGCACTGTAGAATAAACTATTCAAACGTTATCTTGTGTGACGCTATTCTTGCGTTGCAAAAGAAGCCGTACACAGGAGCAGCAGGTCTATAAAAAAGCAATTTACTTCCATAGAACGTCCATGGTGACAAATAAAAGTAAACATGAGAGGAAACACTCATAAAAGCACAATGAAGCTTTAAAGTATTGCAACAGATACACTGAGAGTGATTTCCCCTTTGACACAATTAAACATGGAGAGTGGGGAAAGGATGACGTGACAGTTTCATGGTTTCTACAGGGATTGAGTGTTTTAGATAGATGTGATGAAGAAAAAAGTTGAAAAGGTCAGAAAAGCTTCATCTATGTGCTCCTAGGAGTAATAAGGTTAGAACAGCTCATCAAAAATACTCATAAATAATGTTAAATGAAGCTGAAAGAGACCTTTGTATTGTGCTTAGCTCAGCTAGATTAGCTTAACAGGTTGTCCATTAGCATCAGAAACTCAGTACACTCCATACAACCCTCCTCAGTAGTTCTTTAATCACATTTCAGGACAGATGTCAACCTGCCCTTGAAGACTAATGTTCTCTAAGAGACGCATAAAGTCATGAACATTTTGTCAACTAGTACGTTCTGTGCTTCTCTCTGCCTCACTGGCTAAAGCTCATTAGCCCGCAGTGACGTTAGCACAGGGCTCAGGCTCCTTTTCTGTTTGGAGTGGCGCTCCACATCTACGGAAGGCCCGAAATTCCTGCTGGGTTCCTCTAATCCCGTACTTCCCTGGGAAAACATTCCTATTGCTCCCATGAGAATGTGGCCTTTGCTCTAAGCATCAGCATGAAGCACTGTGTCAAATTAACATCACGCTAAATGAAACAAATGACATTACAAGGACATGGTTGTGATTTTTGGAATGAAATTTATGTTTCTGACAGTAATTGACAGGAAAAAGAATCAGTACTCGAACTACTAATACAGGTCACACAAACACCAACAATAAAATATCACTGTTTTTTGATATTTCGAAACAGTAAATAAAAATCCAGTGGCTCCATAACTAAAATTCTCCTGGTAACTACAATTCCACAGTGTAGTGATGATGCAGACAAGATCGCGCCACTGTATGAACAGTAATTGATGCTTAAACTGATAATGAAGCCTAATATCTAAAGCACGTCAAATTATTGCTATGGTAATAGCTATGCTAATAAAGTTCAGAGGTTTATTTTATTTGTCAGTCGTCCAGTGTGTGCAATTTCCATAAAATGAGGCCCAGAAGTAAAAAAAAAACCTAAATTAGTATATGGGCAGTAAATGAAAATAACAAAGTCATTTGTAAGACAATGGCATTGTTTCATTTTGTCAGACCAGTTTTACTCTGTTTGTGAATCATCTGTGGAAATCAAACCAACTCAACACAAACAGATGAAAGAGTCAATTTAATAAAACGTGTCTCACAGCAACGAGGGTATGGAAGGTTGTCCTTAAAACAGCAATGGGCTGTGATCCAGCACTGATTTATGATGAGTCACTTCTTTTAAACTGATGTTCATATACACATTTGCTGGCTGGAGTCAGGGAAGGGTGTTCGACTGTCCACACAAAGTGCTGCAGACTTCCCAAGGATGAGGACACTCATAGTGCTTTATTTACTGGCGTATATAACTTTAATGGTGGTGCACCATCCGGGATGTGATGCTGCCACATCTGCCACTTGTGAAGGCTCTCCTAGATGCATGGATACCCAGAGCCAGTTTAAATAATATAGAGAGATAGGTACTGTAATGATCCCATAGGAAATTTCTATTGTGTTTGAAGTGAGATTTTGAGATCTGTGGTGAAAATTCCTAAAATTCTTGAGTTGAATGTACCTTTATATCATATTATTGGGGTTTAACAGAGAGAATCAGATTCATAAATATGTTAAGGCCCTTTGTTTGACCATTGCTGTTACTATTTATGTTAAGAATAGAAATTGGTACTGTATTATACGTATCCCTTTGCGCATAATATGATAGGCTGAGGCCTTTATAGTGCACCAACGCTGTAAGGTTATATTACTCTTTTTGCCCTTTTCGCCATATTCCTTGTTCTAACCACTTACACTCTGAAATGCTTTGCTGTGTCTGTTTCCCAAACACATGCTGTAATGCCTATGCCGTTCAATCCTGCGCCTCCCTGCACACATTCGCATTAAACACTTTTTTATTAGAGCCATCTGCCAAAACTAATTCCCTCCAATAATACTCTTCTGTCCAGCTACATCAAGACACAGTGTCTGGCCAGACCTAGCACAATGAATTCCAGCAGCCTGCACTACAGTTAGACAACAATTTAACATTTCTTCCCTCTTTGTACCCAGCAGGGCACTGTGTGTTGCCTCTTCAAGCCATTTCATTTGCTCTCTCCAGCTTTTCCTCTTTATTGCTAGCAATTATGCGCACACCAGGCACTGTGAGCTTCATAACTTCTTTAAAGGGGCTGGTGTGGCCTGTCCTTTCTCTCTGGCCTTCTTGTGACTCTTCTCAACACTTGCACAAGACAAAAGTGCTGCAGCATCAGAGGGCCGTCGGCCTGCATTGCTGAGCTCCAGCAGGCAGGTCTATAAAAGCTAATTGGCCAGAACAAAATCTTGTAACATCATGGTGCCCTGAGACCTGAGTGGAACTATAATATTTTTTGTTACTTAGTAAAAGTAGTTTGCCTTCCCATCTGTTTTTGCCTTTCTGTGCTCCTCCTCTTGCAAGAATTCATTTGGTCTGTTTCTCTTTCCCCATCTGTCCAATGGAAAATTCCTCGCTAAGAATATCATGTTAATGATGGACAGAGAAAGACAAAGAAAGGCAACGCTATGGTAAAAGTTGAGCACTTCCTCAACTGAAATTCCATGAGACGAGTCAAGAAATATTTGCCTATTTATAGCACAGTCCCATTTGCTGAGCATGTGCTGACCTTTACTGTAATGATTTTGGTAGGAGAGCGTTTGCTGGCTTGCTGCAAGACATTTGTGAAAAAATGAGGGTATGTAGGGACCTAGGAGAAAAGACAAGAAACAAGCCGTATATACTTTGGCAGAAATAGTTGTGGCATTCTATAGACAAGCTGAGCTGAATTTGAAACGGCTCAGATTCAGTGGTGAGACCTGACTGTGCTTTCTGTTCTGCCATGAGGACAAACTCCACAATGCTCAAAATCACTAGCACATACATGGGGATTCCACTAATGCTAAGCTAATACTTGCGCACATGAACATTTTAAAGCTTGAGAACATATACTAAATTTATATTTAATGTTTAATTTAATATTTAATATTTAATTTAAATATAAATACATTTTTGTTTATAAAGTTTACTGCAATATTCTTCATGTGCAATATTCCCCATGTGCAATATTCTTACTCATGTGCAAGATACTACATGTGCAATATTCTTTGGACAACACTACTTTTTTCACATTACAAAATCAAACTTAATAGTACTATGTCCTCTATTAGATCTTATTTCTTCTATTATATTTTAGATTTTATTTTTATTCTATTAGACTATTTTTTATATTTTTTACATTATTCTATTCTATAGCTTTACAAATATATTTAATTAAAAAAATTTTTTTTTACTACAAATGTAATGCTATAAATACAATTAAAGTTATCATCCAGGATCTCATTTGGCTAAGAACTTAACTAGCCCATGCTATGACTGGCCTTAAATAACTAAATAACTACCTTTTTAAAATGAAGAAAGTCTAATTTTTTAAGGGTGCACCAGCAGATGGGTGGTGTTCCCCTCGCTGGCCAACAGGGAGGTGGCTCACTTCTCTCAGTGGCAATCAGTGCTAATGAAGTACACCTGAGCAGAAGACTTTATCAGCAGAGTTGCCCATGTTCATCTTCAGTTAACACAGGACTGGTGTGGATGCTGACTCTCCAGCCATGTGGAACCAGTCAGTAAATATGTAGTAGAATGGCCAGTCCGGACCCCTTCCAGGTTTTCATTGTGGCAATATCTGTGGGTCTCCATGATAGGTAAGCCAAATGTATGCTTTTACTTTGAAGAGGTGTATTCCTTCAGGAAGAGGAGACATGCTCCTATGGGAGGCAGCATGGGCTTTGTGGGCACCATCTCGGACATCGGTCACACTGGGGGACTTCCTTAATCGGGATCCGTGACATGGAAACAGGTCATGTCTGGGCATGTCCGGACTGTGCAGTTTCCCTCATCCAGGAGCCATACACATGCTTTTGGTGTGAGCAGGAATGTACAGGCTGCACAGTTCCACAGGGTTAGAGATAAGTCCTCTAAGGAACAGCCCCATGCCTACCAGCACCCCTAGTACAGCCCATCGTGTGTTCACACTTCATCATACCAATAAAAAACATGAACAGGTTAGCGGCTAGCTACTGCTAACTTACTGTTTTTATTTTCTACCGGCATTTCTTTTATACCCAAAAACCTGAACAAACCTGTACTCAACGCGGCTTAGTGATAACGCCTCCTGCCCTTGCTGAAGGTTGTGAGATTGAAGCCATGTTGGGTGTGCGCTCGTCCTTCACTAGTGATAAAGAGTCACAGCCCTGTTACTGCATTAATGTTTGTCTATATTTATTCCAATGCTACATTACATTTTTACAAGCACAACTCATTTACTGTTGAAGACAAACTGTTTGCATAGGTGTCAAAGAAATAGGAACAGAACTATATTTTATCATGTTTGTCTCTGTTTTACAGTGACTCTTCCAGTAATGAGTTCTGGTGCAGAGCTGCCATCACTGTTAACATAAAAAAACAGACTAAAACCTGTGTGGGCTACCACTCTTGATCAATGATGCATCTAGGACAAGCCTAGGACAGGGATGCCCAGCACAGGTGTTAGTTCTCTTCCTCTCTCGTTCAACCTGGCAATTAACATTTGAGCTGAACCAGGTGTGTTTGAACAGGAAATCACCAAACTGTGATAATCAAAATGGCCGCCCAGGACCGGCGCATGGGAGCCCTGGTGTTGTCTCTACCCATTATAAATCAAAACATGATTGGTTGAATTCACTGTCACTTCCTAATTATACTGATCAAACAAACAAACATGAATTTTACACCTGATGTAGTAACCACACCACTTGATGCACTGTACCACAGAACACAATATGCTCCAGTATTAATCAGTGTATCTTTTACACCTGCCATGTTCTTCATATGCACATAAAGTGGGGGAAAAATCTACTTTTGCTTAGCACACATGGGTTTTTTTTGGAGATTAATAGGTAGTTTGCCATGCTATGATTTGCTAGCTAGCTCTATTTACACATTATCTGCTAAACACATTTGGGGATAATGTAAAAAGGTTAAAACTTTGATTTTAAGGGATGCTTTGCTTTGGTTTTCGCATTCAGTGTTGCAAAAAAACCAAAAAAAACAAAGTAAAGCAAGCATGATTAATGATTCAGTTCAGTCACACCTCAACCCCACGATGGAAATTCATCTCATTCTTGATAAAGGCATGATTAAAGTGTTCCACTGTGAGCAAATGCAACGTCACTCATAGAAATCATGATTCAAAACGATGTTCTACCTGCACTCCACCCACTCTCATCCTGCTCACACCTCTGGCACACCTAGGTGCTGATGTCCCTATGTTAGTAATATCCACACTAAGCTGCAGTATTTATCAATGATTCATGTAATTCCCAAGAAATACCCAAAAGCTAATTAGCTAATTATGGGTTCTCAGACGCAGATTTATAAACAAAAACTTCAGTTATTTGTAAATGATCTTTTGTGTGTAGAACATTTTCTATGTTGTGAAATATGACTGAAAGCTCACATTATGGGATCAGTGTGAGGTAAAAGTTGCTTTTTCTATTGACTATTTGTATGCTGGAATAAGTTTGCCATGATTGCTATATTGGTCCAGTTTTAGCAGCACTTCGTTAGTCACTTGCTGTATTTTCATGATTTGTCACAATCGTTTAAATTGAAAAATACTATTATGGATTATTTTTATTAAGTAAATGATTATTATTCAACTGATTTTGATTTACCCTTTATTCTCTTCACACATTATGCTGCACTAAATTCAATTAACCAGGTTTGCTTAGGTTCCCTTTGTACTGAAACGGGTAAGCAGTAAGTCACATGCAGTGCAAATCCGCATGCAGTTAAGGAAAATACCCCAAAACATATTAAATATTTTGATGGTGAGTCTGCTAGCTAGCACAGCTAGTAAAGCTAATAAAGCGGAAGTTATTGAATAATATAGCTGAAGTTTTAACAAATTACTGATCACAATTTTCTGCACAGATATTGTTGTTATTTCTCTGTTGCTGTCCGTGGTGCTTGAGAATTTAGGCAAAGCAAAATATATTGACTGAAATGTTCTAGGGTTAAATGATGTGTTTCAAATGACCATTTTTAAAATTTCCTCAAGCATTGATCAGTAGACAGCAATTTTAGGTAATAATAATGATTTTTTTAGCTTTATTATGTCCAGATAAATGGAGTGCTCCAACATCAACATATGGCAGACTTCTAATCACTGAGCTTTAACTTCAATAATGGGAAGTTTGGATCTTTTACAGTCTGAGATCTTTGGGTTTTGTTTTGTAAAAATCACATTTTTTGTAATCATTTGCTCATTTTTGTTCATTGGAACTAGTGTGACAATAAGATCCTGATTCATGAACAAATCAGTAATCAGTAATCAGAATTTGCAGGAGTCATGTGACCAGTGAACAAAAGAACCTGTAGCTAAGCTCTGCCAATGAAATAAGTGGTGCTCATTCACTGTAGTAAGTTATACTGTACTTCACCAGCATGTATATTAATATATGGGGTCTCCTTCCTGCTATACTTCTGTAAATTCATCTCATCTCATTTTGTTATGCATGTCCGGAGGTATATGATGGAAAAATGTTGAACAGTATTGCAATAATGGCGATTAGAAAACGGCATGTTTTAACACATGAAAGGTAGCAAAATGCTTCTGTTCATAGTTTAAATCTTTATGTAATTGTGAAATTCTTACTTGTGGAAGAAGGAAATCAGTTCTCTTAGCTGACCTAAGCACATTACTCTGGTCTCCATAGGCTGTGGAAAGTACAGAGGCAAGAAGAACAGCTGTAATGAATCTCACAGCATCTTGAACAATGACTTATATTAAAGCAATTATTAATGTTATACTTACCTGAAACTGCCAACTGCAGAACTGGGGAACAAATGGTCCTTGAAACACAGGGATTTATATGAGAGAATAAATGACCCCAGGAACATGATCAACAACATGAGCTGATTTAGATTGCACAGTGCTAATTATTATTATTAATACTTCTTATATATATATTAGAGCGAAATACTTTGTTGAAACCAAAATGGTTTGGCTAATTTTGGTAAAACCCTTTGTATTGTAGTAAATTGTAGTAAAAATACATTCAATTTGTCAATTTAATTTTTGTCTAAACCAGGTATACTTACAAAGCCAATGATTTCAAAGATTCTTAAACAGTTAATTTAATATCTTTATTTAGCCCCATCTTTGGTCCAGGTGTCTAGTCTGCCAAAAAAGAATAATATTTTATAGGTGGGATAATATAACAGTCTATATATCATATGTTTGCATGTGTCTGGCAATGTGGGAGGCAATTGCGGAGGCATGAGTGTAGCCTTTAAATAAGAGAGGTCACAGCTGTCTTCTCTAAACAAGATTACATTTAACCAACCATTTCCAAGCACTTTGGCCAAGTTAATTTTCAGTGCATGGTAGTAAATGTGAATTATTGTCCTAAAATTAAGCAGTGGCTTTACAGAATCTTTGTTTAGTCAGACACCACTAATTTAGCCTTTAGCATTGTGTTCATAGAAAATGTCCACATTAGTGTTTTTGTTAGTCATGGCAATAATTCAGTGGCCATTTTTCTTGCGTCTGATTGACGTTAGATTAAAAGAATAGTCTTTTAAAAGGTAGTCCTGCCCTTCCCCGCAAGTCAGTTCCTCCTGCAGGTCTGGTGGCTAATAGAAAGCCATTAAACCCATTTTTTAGAGGAGAATAAAACCAAGTAGTGGTAGTAAAGCATGGAAGGAACGGAGCAGGCTTGTGAGTGCCTAAGGTTATTTTCCTTTGGAAAAGGAACAGGAAACTGCCCCCTCTTGTGCATGAACACACGTGCGCACAGTGTATACACCAGACCTGTCAACCCTGCCATTTTTCTGTTTCTCCCATATTTTTTTAAATTTTTTTTATTTTATCACTGTCCTCTCAATATTATGTTCTCGCTCTCTCATACAAAGACACATCCTTGTCTTTTCACCCACTGGATGTTTTAGTCTGTGGCTCACAGTGCAGATCTGCTCGCCAATGACTTCCCTACAATCTGGCCTTTATTAAGAGCCTATGTTGACCCTGCAGGTCAGGTAATATAAGAAACAGCCCCACAGTGACAGAACAAAGTGTCCCAATCACAGCAGGAGCCACAGCCTCTACCATGACACCAGAAATGGCTTGTCTGTGTCACAGTGAGATATCCAAATTCAACATTCGTTTTTTTTCTGACAATTTATCTTAGCCTACTAGTTAGTAGTGGTTGAAAAGCATAGTTTAAAACATTATTGCGTCACATAGGTCAGAGGTTTAATTCTTGCCTTGGTAGTACATGAGCCTGTGGCCGATTCACCAGTTCCTTGGATCACTTTTGGTAGGTGCTAACTATTGCACATCTGGAAGAGTCAGTAAGACCTGCTGTTCTGGAGATGCTCTGACTTATCTAGCATCACAAAAAGGCCTTAACCAAAGCTGTTAGATCCCAAAGTTCACCAATTGTTCCTACTTCCATTGATTTCATAAACTGTTCAATGCCTGTATAATATACAATTTGAAATAACTCATCACATTTCATTAGTCATGTTATATAGCCAATGTTATAGCAGTGTATCTGCCTAGTTGTCTGTCTGTCTATCCATCCATCCATCCATCCATCCATCCATCCATCCATCCATCCATCCATCCATCCATCCATCCATCCATCCCAAGGCTGTACTGTTGTCAGCTCAGATCCATTCTATTCCCAGCAAGATTGTGAAAAGTCTCAGACTGAATCAGGAAGGTGAAAGTTTGTTCTTTAAAGAACTATTCTTTGTGCAAGTGCATGTTTGATCCCTCCCTGGAGTTCCATGTGGCTTTTTGTTGTGTACACCTACGCTCGCCTTGCTTTCCTTCCATGTGACATGTGGGAAGTCAGACATCCCAGTTGCTTTCCAACCACATCCACCTTCCTTCCACAACAAGGACGCCGGTGCCTCTGTGTTGCTTTTCAAGATCAAAAGGAGTACAGAGAAAAAAAACTGGCTTCGCTCCCATTCACAAATTACTCATTACACTTCTGTCAGAAGCCATTTTTTTTTTGCCAAGATAAAGACAGGCTCGATCCCTTCCTGTTCTTACCCAAGAGACGATGTGAGTGTGAATAAGCAACAGACGAGAGAGAGAGAGAGAGAGAGAGAGAGAGAGAGAGAGAGAGAGAGAGAGAGAGAGAGAGAGAGAGAGAGAGA
>JBBIGC010087648.1:0-12666 GCA_037576955.1 Lepidarchus adonis
ACAGGTCAAAATGTAACTTGATACACATGTGTAATTACATAAACTGAACTACTGTAATTCATGTGTAACAATGGCTATCTTTATTGAGTATGAAAATCTTCTACTTCTAACATCTAGAATGCTGATTGGCATTCTATATACATTTATATGTTAATATGCAGTGAGTAAATATCATGATGTTTATCCAAGTTTGCAAGAACTCCAGTTGTCTCCAAATCTACCCACAATACCACCATCACTGGGAGGGTGATCTCCAGCTTCTTCTGAGTCTGAACCCAGTCGCTGCTTTTTTATTAACTGCAGCGAACACGTCATCACAGGAAAGCACAACACGCTTGGAGGAGAACACTAACTGCCAGTTGTTTCATGTCTGCTGCTCTGTCATGTGGAGAGAAAAGGCCATTCTACCCTCTCAGAAAGCGCAGAGCCACTCAGTCATTTGGAATCCTGGCTGTGGCACCACTGGGGAGGTCGAACTTACGGTCACCTGATGATAGGGCCGGCACTTAGACAGCTGTGCCATTCTGGATGTGGAAGTCCATGAGTTTGTGCAGATGTCTGTGATGAGAAGATCAGTTCCACTGAAGATAAATCGGATTCAGTGAAAGAGATGAGATGTAAATATCTGACCTTTTTTTAATTATTTTAAAGGCATCAAGTGTCTCAAAATTGCCTACATTTCAATAGCAACATAGAAATAGTTGAAAATATTTTTCACATTTTTAAAGGTAAATAAGAGTAAATAACCAAATTGTTCTTATTCCGTGTGTGTGTGTGTGTGTGTGTGTGTGTGTGTGTGTGTGTGAGAGTGTGACCCCAGCTGGTTGAATGAATTCTGTGAGTGGTAGAATAATGGCTGCTGTAAGGGACTAAAGCCTGGAGAGTTTCCAAATGCAGTAACCGAGGAAAGGCCTTGAGCAAAGAGAATGGACATTATTCCTGCTTTTTACATGTGGCTGCTGTTGGGGTGGATGAGTGTGTGTGTGTGTGTGTGGGTACAAACACTTGGCTTGTTTTGTTTTGGCTTGTACTGAAGTGTTTACTGTGTTGTTTGTGGAACAGGGCTTTATTTTTGTGCCCTTCTCTGTGCAGGGCTCCGCGCTTTAAGGGCTACCAGCAGCAGGATAGCCAGGAGCTCCTGCACTACCTGTTGGACTCGGTCAGGGTGGAGGAGAGCAAGGTGAGTGTATTTATTAAACAGAAAGATGGGACATACAGAGCAGATCAGTAATTTTTTAGGAAGGCTTTAGAAATTAGCTGTGAGGATTTGATTGCTTTCAGCCATATGACAATTAGGGAGATCAGATGATGTTGGATGATTGGTTCTGAATCATAAACACCACAACAATTCAGTCCCACTCGACTCTAAATGTCCATCACTCCAAAGAACTCACTAGCACTGGTCCACAGCCTCACACTGGGGGAAAATTTTACACATTGGGCATAGTGACCTTAGGCTCCTGAAGCTGGTCTAGAGTGTCCCATAGTGTGACACTGAGTTTTGGATGAGCCACCCAAATGAAACAGGCGTGTGGTCAGAACGTGGTGGCCTTACCCGGTGGCCCCGTAAGCCTGAAGGAACTGGGAGGAGCAGAGACGGATCCCACTCAGACCTGTGAATGCTCACAGTTGTGGCACTTAGAAAAACTGCAAGTGGCGCAGCGGGCAGGACGCATTGTACAGCCTGGGAAACGCACAGCTGCTGAGTGGGAGTTACACACACACACACACATACATACACACACACACGGGAGGGGGTAAGGGGGTTGGTGGGGGATCACACTGCACAAATGCTCTCATTAACTACATTCATTCACCCGTGTGTGTGTGTGTGTGTGTGTGTGTGTGTGTGTGTGTGTGTGTGTGTGTGTACGTACGTGTACAGTGTAATATTTATAGTAGTAGCTATTACTCAGAGAATACAAAGTGGATAAATGTTGAAAGTCTCACAGTTGCTATAATAATAATAATAATACAGTGCAATACAGTTGTATGCAGAAGTTTATTACGTTTAATGATATTTTGTTGATTATCAAGTGAAAATAAGTACACCCCTCTACAGAACTTACAATTCTGGGAAGTGCAGTTAATTTTCTTAACTTTAAGCATTATAAGAGGCCAAACATTTGGCATTTTTATCTTAAAATAAATAGAAATTGTGTATTAAAATTATATACAAAAATACTGTTTGTTTAGGTGTATACTTACTTTGAATTACTTTGCCAGATATTTATTTGTTACTAAATTAGACTGCAACATGCTGAAGTGGCAGGTATATTTAAATGTGAGACACAATAAATGGGTTAAGGGCTGTTTTTTGAAGTTTAATTTCCTGGGAAATAAATGTTTTGAAGCTTTAACACTGTTTATGATTGATTGACAAACTGTCATGACAATAACTGACTTAGTTTCTTCACTTCTGTCCATAGTCTGTTTCTGTTTATTAGAAAGCTTTGCATGTGAACGTGTTTTAGTGATTTTTGTGGGTATTAGCCAAAAGGACTTCCCTCAATAATTCTTTATTCTTTATTTTACTAACATAACACAATGTTTCCTGGATTTTATTAAACCTTTTCAGTTTCTATGTTCAGGTGTGTATGAACCAAAAGCCCTCGAGCCAACCTGCTACCAAACACTTATGCTGCAAAATCAGTGTGTATTAGCTGTTACCATCAGCTATGAAAATATGCTAATTGACCAGGGTAATTATCGCCACTTAGCCTGTTGGCTAATGGTCTGATCAGTGCATGGGCTTGCATGTTTGTGCTCAATCTTAAGAAAGGGTCACATACACTCCTCTGAGAGTCTGTGTGTGTATGTGTGTGTGTATAAATATGTAGGGCTGGTGATTAATTAGTGAGAGGCACAGTGGGGTGCCTCTCTGAGTGGGGTTTTTGGGGTGAAGGAGGGGGATTAGCCAGGCTTTTGACCTAAATAGCCATGGCATGGGGACGGGACAATAGCGAAACTGGTCAAAACCTCCAGACAAACGCCACCACGGCCAATTATCTATTGATTGGTGCTTAACTGTGGCTGTGTCTCCTCACAGCTCACTTGCTAACACACTCACTGACCACATCACCTCCTATTAACCTCACACACTCACTGATACATATATACGTCCCGTAACTTCTTAATTAGCTACACTTTTGTTTGTTTTTTAGGGTTTGTTAACCAAGTTCAGATTTGCGCATGTGTTTTGATGAATCAGGGTTTTAATATAATCTACTGTACATTTTATCACAATATCTTTAGCTTGGCTGCAAGTTGCAGATTGTTTCTGTATTGGTTGTAGTGAATTTATAGCTTATTTACAATTTGGTTTCTGTCATTGTTTCTTCCTTATTTTTTAAGTAGTTTTTCTTTGTTTCCTTTTGAGTCTTATTCTGTTCTTCTATTTCACCAACAGGGAAATGGGGTTTGTTGAAGTTTGTGCAGCAAATTTTGTGTGTGTGTGTGTGTGTGTGTGTGTACAGTGTAATATTTATAGTAATAGCTATTACTCTGAGAATACAAAGTGGATAAATGTTGAAAGTCTCACATTTGCCATAATAATAAAATTTTTTTACGCTGTTTAAAACTGTTTAACGCAATTTGATAAAAACTTGGGAACCAGAAAAGTTGGCTTCCAGTTAGAACCAAAACATAGCTGTTTATTTTAGTGCAAATCATGATGACAGAAGTGGAAGTTCCTTTCTGCAGTTTGAAGGTGAACCCAACAATTGAGAACACAATGGAAAATGGTTGAGAAATGAACATCCAGTTTAGGTTAGGTGAAGACACCCCCTGCGTTTAAGGAAAAACTGGAAAGCAGCAGAAGAAAATTCAAGCTGTCCTTCAAATTTGTTGTGCAATACTTTGTTAATGGTGCGTCCTTGATTACAATGGTTCCTCTCAAAACTGGTGAAAATGTTGTCTGGTTTACTAAGGTTCACACATTTTTAACAGGATTTATTCAAGAACCTGTTACCTGTTTTTGGAAAAGGGGTATCAGTGGCACTTCATGCTTTTTTGAGTTTTTTTCTTTCTTTTAGATCTTTGTCCTTGGAGTTTTTTTGTTAAACATCTTTGCTCCACTGAGGGATTCCTCAGTCTCTTAAGAAGAGTTTCCTTTTAATTGTTTATTTTTTATCTGATGGATAAAATCAGTTTGCATTTTTTAATATGCAAACTGACTTGAATACCAGCTTGAATACTCAAATGAGCACAGGATATGTTATTATATATTTCTCTCCTCTGCACATATACACATACATCACTTGTAGTCCAAATGGCATGGAAAAGCTCACCTGCTTGCTCTTCATCCTGCCTGTGTTTCCATGCATTCAGATGCAGATTATGTTCGGCATGGAATGTCATGATGTCCTTTATGTATGCATAGCATTGAAATTCTACTCAGAAAACACTTTAACTCTGAAACACAGTGAATGTAGCAAGATGAATAAACCCTCAAAGAGTAATAACCATGGTGGCCAGGAACACAATGGGGTGTTAACATGTCCAGCGCACTTCTCATAAAAGAGCGTGAACATAAATACTCTAATATAAAAGCCTAATTATTCATGTGAATGGAAATAAATTAGTGTAAAATTGAAACAAATTCATATAAATAACATGCAATACAATAAATATTAAACCAACAGACAAACAATGGATTAAATATAAATATAAAAAAGTCTAAAACCACCTGCCTAATCTAGTGCAAGTCCTCATTACGCCACTAAAACAGCTCTGACCCATCGAAGCAAGGCACCAATATGTAAGCAACAGACCCCTTCAGTCAGGGATGCCCATTTCCAGCACAGTTTTGCTGAAACGAGAGTTTAGTGAGTGTTTCAGGAAGGGAACAATCAAGTTGTGTTGGACACCAACTCTTCAGGAGCAGATATGTGCATTTTGTTTAAGACCTGCCGACGGTAAAGTGAGGCCTCCATAATTCAGACTAATTTGTCCAACAACTTGAACTCTGTTCCTAAAATAATTCCTGAACAATTCTTGCAGTGTTGCATTGAGCAATATCCTGCTGGAAGAGGCTACTTCCATTAGGGAATATTGTGGCCATGAAGAGGAGTGCTTGGTCTGCAACAATGTTTAGTTAGGTGATATTGGTCAAAGTGACATCCACATGAGTGCCAGGAGCCAAGGTCTCCCAAGGTTAACCTAGACCATCACACTGCCTTCAATGGGGTTGCTTTCTTCCATAGTGCATCCTGTTGCCATCTCCTCCTCAGGCAAGCAACACAAAGACCAGGCTTTCACTTATTGCTTGATACCTCTAATGATTACTTACTATTGTAAGTGCTTTTGACAATGTCCAGGGGTCAACGTGGGCACTCTGACCAGTGAGCTGTGTGCACACAGAGTGATCTGATACATTTCTATACCATTTCTATACCATCTTCACAGCAATTTTTGCTGTAGCACGTGTTCTGTGGCATATATCCAGACAGACTGGCATTCGAACTAACCATTGTACACCAGGATCACCCCACAAGACCTACCATGTTGGAGATGCTCTGATCTAGTCATCTAGCCAATACAATATGACCCTCAGATCCTTATTCTTGCCCGTTTTTCCTGCTTCGAACACATTAACTTTAAGAAACTACTGTTCTTTTGACAGATGCTAAGTTGTTAAAGAACAGTTAAGTCCTGTCTTTTTTTTTTCTCCTGTATTCCCATACACTGGTGTGTTCTCATGACGCAAAGTCTTGTGCTTTAAATGATTTTTTAAAATATTTTCTGGAACTACTTGTTATGGGACTATATAAAGACTAACGTTTTATTAATTAATTAGACCAGACATGTAGATTCAAGTGTGTTTAAGCCTTCAGTTGGTAAATGAATGAATTAACCGCTCTACCTTTGTACACCTGAGATGCCAGGTAGTGACTGAGTGAGCATTACTTTTTCAAGTCTGAGATTAGGGCCTTGTAAAATTCTGCTCTCAAATTTGCTCTTTCTTTGTCTTTGCATTGACAGCGAATCAAAGCGGCCATCCTCAAAGCATTCAATAACCCCACTGAGAAGACGGCTGACGAAGAAACCAAACGGCAAGTGAAAGGTAGGTAAATCCCTGGAACATACACACACACAAGCATATATACACGTGCCTAATTTAATTTATCCTTAAGAGCAATATCGCCATCTAGTGGCAGCATGTCATTTTTTTAAATCGATGTTCTCATGCACACATGGAAAGTACTAAGCATTTAATGATGGATTCTTTTCGGAAACGGTTGTTGATCTATAAGAAGTCATTTTTCATTAATTGTATTTAGATTATGCTGTGTTTTAGGCCTGCATGAGCACATCTGGAATTTGTGAGATTTAATTGTTTCTGATATTACAGACACAGATGTGGATTTATCTAGTCAGTGGGTAATGGGTGGAAAAAAATAATAATAAAAGAAAAATAATAAATATATATATATTTAAATATTTATATATATAATTTATTATTATTTTAATTAATCAATTAGAAAATATTTTTAAAAGATAGTCATTACAAGAAAAAAGGTAAAAGAAATAAAAGAAAATTGCGTTGCCAAGATTAAGTGACATTAGAAAAAAAGAAATGGAAACATTTTTTAACTAGCTTCTAGTTAACTAACCCTTAACTAGAAGTGGTTTTAAATAAGAAAATCTTGAACAGGTTCTTAAGAAAAAAAAAACAGGTTGCCGTCATTCCACCACTTTAGTGCTACACATTTGAAAGTACAGCTGATACATTTTGCTCTCAAGGCTCTACTGAGAAAACACCTATTGGGATTCAGATGAATAAGCTGGGGCTCGCATGTTTAGAAGCTGTAGGAAATAACAAGTACCCTAAAACTGAAACATTGAAAAAAGAAGCACAGAAAGTCTGCCAGTGCAATGAGGATAAGATCAGTATTGCCTTGTCTTTTACTTGAGTGGGTTAGTGTCCTAGCTACTGCTGTACAGTCATTCAGAGGGAACTGATGTGAATTGCTCTTTTCTAGAGAAACAGTGAACAGTGGTGGTGATGTTAACTAGACATTATAAGTGTATGATGTTATATAATAGCACTTTTTTTTTTGCCACTGGTTTAGTCCTATATAGGTTTGACGCCATATAAAACGGCAAGTTGCAACAGACTCATACAACATTTAATATCACGTCCCATTTTCGCCACTCAATTCAGTTACTTTCTAAAATCACCTTAATGTCTGAATTGCTTCACAACCTAAAATATTCATAAGCTTAAGCTTTTTTATTGCTTATTGGGGCTCAGATGTAAGAGGTGGGATCTTGTGCTTTTCTAATCTTTTGTGTACTTGGATTTGTTCACAGCTTATGGCAAAGATGGAGTGAAAATGAACTTTGTGGATCGAATCTTTGTTGGAGAATTGACAAATACAATAATGTGTGAAGAATGTGAACATGTAAGTGTGTGTGTGTTTAAAATTCCCTCGCTGTTTTTGCCTGTATTTTAGAAGAATGACTCGTAATGAAATTGCTATTACTAAATATAGTGCTTCATAAATGGCCTTCAACTGAAGTGTTTTTGTGTGTGTCTGTGTGTGGTCTCTCAGATTTCTACAGTGAAGGAGGCCTTTATTGACATCTCATTACCCATCATTGAGGAGAGGGTGAGTAATGTTTTTGTATCGCTTTATTCTAAGGCTTTTCACTGTGACCTTTTAATCTCTGTGTTATGGCAGTGAGCTCGGAGCAGCATATGTAGGGGTCAGTTGGGGAGAAGAAGCTTTCCAGGATAAGACCTCACTCCATTGACTTATTTTCACTCCTGACCAAAGTGAAATTAGAATTGTATCTTATTTTTTCCTTTTCCAGAATTGAAGTAAAGAGAAACTGCCCTCAGTTGGACAATACTGATAGAGTTAAATGCTTATATTAAAATATATACAGTATTTTCACTTCGGTGCAAGAAGTCAGTCCAGACAAAGTCTCAGGATATATGCCAAAGAATGTTACATTAGATTTTTATCAGACTTTTTACTGATCAGTTAGCCTTATTGCGTACTTGCTATAGCGATTGTTGGCTAGAATTAGGTGTTCAGTCAGCTTGCTGGAGATGAGTTTGACTGTGTTTTGCAGCACAGCAGATCTACATTCACACTCAGTTTGGTTGTATATTAAGTAATAATGTCAATGCAGTTTTCATTTAAATAGTAAATCATTTCAGTCGCTCTGACAGAGGTTTTAAAGTTGTTTAATGATGTTGCAGTAAGAGACTTTTTTGAAAAGATGCCATCAGTTTGTACACTTCAGCAAATCATAAAACTTTTCTTTTTTCTTGTAGATTTCCAAACCTACAAACCCAGGAAGACTGGGCAAATGTGGGAAGGATCAGGATACATTAGGCTTCCATTCTGATGACATTTCAGCGCCTCATTCTCAAGCTAACAGGAACAGTAGGAGGCCCAGTGGACAGGTGAGGAAAAAAGACTTTAATCACAATCTGCACCTGAATACTTTAATCCTTAGAAGGCAGTAAAAAAATAATGAATAAATTTCATTTAATTTCATTTAAATTGCTTTGCAAAGAAAAAAAATGGACATTGATAGACTCAATACATGTAATTACATTTAAACACCATACGACTGGTAAAACCTTTCACTAAAATAATGTGTGTGCTGTGAAATGTATAATTCCTTGTGATTTTATTCCCCAGGCTAAATCATTTGTGTGTGTGTGTGTGTGTGTGTGTGTGTGTGTGTGTGTGTGTGTGTGTGTGTGTGTGTGTGTGCACGCGCATATTCATGTTTGACTGCATTTATAGAAGCTGCAGGGTCGCAGGCCATCAACATGTCATGACGAGAGAGGAGTAGAATCGCCTCCGAAACATGAAGAAGAAGCCTGTCTGGCAGGCCGAGGCTTAGCCAGTTGCCAGGCTGACCCAGCGGGCAGCCAGTTAGACGCGAGTGAGAAACATTCATCTCCTCAGGACAGCAGCAACGACGCAGACAGCGAAGCATCCGAATCTGAATGGTCACCGAGAGTTTCTACAGGAACAATCCAAAGCAATACAGGAAATAAGCCCTCATCTACTGCAAACACTTCTTCACGTAGCTCCGCCTCTTTATCCACGCAGAGCCCTGCCCCTTCCTCCTCCCACAGTTCCAGCCGTAGCCAGCAGGGCGGCGCCGTTGAGCAACTGGTCAGTGCTGTTTCCAAACTAGGCCTGGTCCACACCCCTCTCGACACTCTGCCCCTCAACCATGGGCTGGAAATAGCAACCGAAAGGGAAAAAGAGCGTGCAAGCCACCAGGGGGCGTTCCAGGCCCTCTCCCACAGCTACACCCCTGCCTCCAAAGAGTGTTCAGTTCAGTCCTGCCTGCACCAGTTCACCTCTGTCGAACTGCTAATGGGAAACAACAAACTGCTGTGTGAAAACTGCACAGAGCGCAGGCACAGACAGCTCAGGAGGAGCGGAACAGCAGGTGCACAGATTACCCCCACCGCACCCACACACACACCCACACACACACACACACACACGCATAGCTCAGAGCTTTCCCAAATTCTTCTCCTTAAATGCTAGCGCGAGCATCATGGCTGAGCACTCTCTTTACCAGTTCAGATTATGAAGTGCCATTTTATCTTTTGTTTTTAGTCCTTTTGTTTTTCACTGTTGGTGATGACTGGGAAATCTTTGACTCTTGTGTTTGGTTTGCAAAAAATCCAAGACAGAAACAAAGGATGAGATTTCCAAAATCAAAGGCAGACTTGAAATGAATGAAATTAAGCACAATTGTAAAGCAAAACCAGCAAGCAAGCAGGTGAGTCACAAGGTAGAAAGCTGTGCTCCCAGTCAGCCACACCTCCTCCAGGTCACCCTCCTTTTTATTGGCCTGTTGACTAAAGAGGGCACATGCTCACAAAAATAAAAATAAAAAGCAGGCGTTAATAAAGGAATGAACCAAATAAAGATTAGAATGAACCTTCAGATTAGATTATAGCTTTTTGGGATCAGCAGAACTGCAGCAGTTTTCTTATACTTTTAATAGACTTAGTCACATTATTCCTGTGGGCTTATACTGGACATAGGGTCACCTCCTATAGGCTTCCACTGGACATAGGGTCACCTCCTATAGGCTTCCACTGGACATAGGGTCACCTCCTATAGGCTTCCACTGGACATACGGTTACCTCCTATCGACTTCCACTGGACATAGGGTCACCTCCTATAGGCTTCCACTGGACATACGGTTACCTCCTATAGGCCTCCACTGGACATAGGGTTACCTCCTATAGGCTTCCACTGGACATAGGGTCACCTCCTATAGACTTCTATTTTGCATAGTGTTACCTCCTATATTCTTTCAATGGACATCGTATTACCTCCTATAGGCTTCTACTAGGCACAGAAGCAACTCTTCTGCATTCATTTGCCACTTATAGGTCTGTACAGGATGTTGGGTCACATCCCGAAGGCTTCCACCGGGAACAGTTTACTCATATAATCCAAGAGTAATGTTTAGAGTGATATCCCATGTTTCCGAATGGTCTCACCCTTTAATGCATATAATAGCTCTAGTAGAGTATCGCACTGCCACATCAGCAGTATATTAGTTTCTTATGTATTTTTCTGGCTCTTTCTATGCCTAATGAAAACTTTGGGAAAAACTTTTATTTCATGCAAAAAAGCTGTGTCATGCTATTGGGTTGCAGCCCAGTGGTTTAAAATTACTTTAAACATATTGTACTACCATTGACCTAATCTTGATATTACTTAAAAGTTCCTGAATACACTTAAAACTGACATATTTGAATAGATAAAGTGCAAATAAATCATGTTTTTGCAGATAAGAAGGCAGAGAAGGTGTACACAAGTGCTCGTAAGCAGATGCTAATCTCAGTACTGCCTCCGGTGGTAACGCTGCACCTCAAACGCTTCCACCAGGTATGATGAACACACTGAGGGCATGCAGAAAATGGAGTTTCCTGTATTTTTTCTTTTTTTTCTAAAACAAGAAATTAAAACAATCTCAATTCATTTTTAAGATTTCAGGTTGTTATTTAAGAGTGACTTGTTTAATGCTTATTTAAATGTCTGTGTCCTGTCCGTGTGTAGTTTGCAGGCTAACTGAGCTAATCTGTCATTTCAGGCCGGGATGAATTTGCGGAAAGTGAATCGGCATGTAGATTTCCCTCTTATTCTGGACCTGGCACCGTTCTGCTCAGCATCCTGCAAGGCAAGGACACATTGTCACTTTTATCTAGAACCAGAACAGACTACAGAGGTGGTGGCATCTGATGCTGTTGTCTGCTGTGTTTGTTTTACAGTTTCTAGAATTGTAATGGTGTTAGCAACTGGTTTAGTCCTATATGACTAAATTCTGTGTGTGATACAGAACCTGGGCTCTGGAGAGCGGGTCCTCTACAGTCTTTATGGCATTGTGGAGCACAGCGGCTCCATGCGTGGGGGACACTACGCAGCTTACGTGAAGGTCCGGACACCACAGCGCAAATCAGAGCAATGCAGGAACCAGTCAGGTGCAGAACCACACACACACACACACACACACACACACACACACACACACACACACTGTATGGCGGCAGCTTCTGTAGTCTTAGTGCTGTAGACTTAATTCTGTAGTCTTAGTGCTGTAGACATAGTGCTGTAGTCTTAGTGCTGTAGTCTTTGTACTGTAGATTTAGTGCTGTAGTCTTTGTACTGTAGATTTAGTGCTGTAATCTTTGTACTGTAGATCTAGTGTTGTAGACATAGTGCTGTAGATCTAGTTTTGTAGTCTTAATGTTAACTTAATGCTGTTGTCTTAGTTTTGTAGACTTAGTGCTGTAGTCTTAGTGCTGTAGATCTAGTGCTGGAGTCTTAGTGCTGTAGGCTTAGTGCTGTAGGCTTAGTGCTGTAGGCTTAGTGCTGTAGATCTAGTGCTGTAGATCTAGTGCTGTAGATCTAGTGCTGTAGATCTAGTGCTGTAGATCTAGTGCTGTAGTCTTAGTGCTGTAGTCTTAGTGCTGTAGATCTAGTGCTATAGTCTTAGTGCTATAGTCTTAGTGCTATAGTCTTAGTGCTATAGTCTTAGTGCTGTAGTCTTAGTGCTGTAGATCTAGTGCTGGTGTCTTTGTGCTGGTGTCTTAGTGCTGTAGTCTTAGTGCTGGAGTCTTAGTGCTGTAGATCTAGTGCTGTAGTCTTAGTGCTTTAGATCTAGTGCTGTAGTCTTTGTGCTGGTGTCTTAGTGCTGTAGATCTAGTGCTGTAGTCTTTGTGCTGGTGTCTTAGTGCTATAGTCTTAGTGCTGTAGTCTTAGTGCTGTAGATCTAGTGCTGTAGTCTTTGTGCTGGTGTCTTTGTGCTGGTGTCTTAGTTCTGGTGTCTTAGTTCTGGTGTCTTAGTGCTGTAGTCTTAGTGCTGTAGTTTTAGTGCTGGAGTCTTAGTGCTGTAGGCTTAGTGCTGTAGATCTAGTGCTGTAGATCTAGTGCTGTAGATCTAGTGCTGTAGATCTAGTGCTGTAGATCTTGTGCTGTAGTCTTAGTGCTGTAGTCTTAGTGCTGTAGTCTTAGTGCTGTAGTCTTAGTGCTGTAGATCTAGTGCTATAGTCTTAGTGCTGTAGGCTTAGTGCTGTAGATCTTGTGCTGTAGTCTTAGTGCTGTAGTCTTAGTGCTGTAGTCTTAGTGCTGTAGATCTAGTGCTATAGTCTTAGTGCTGTAG
>JBBIGC010087648.1:12766-24623 GCA_037576955.1 Lepidarchus adonis
GTCTTAGTGCTGTAGTCTTAGTGCTGTAGTCTTAGTGCTGTAGTCTTAGTGCTGTAGTCTTAGTGCTGTAGTCTTAGTGCTGTAGTCTTAGTGCTGTAGATCTAGTGCTGTAGATCTAGTGCTGTAATCTTAGTGCTGTAGTCTTAGTGCTGTAGTTTTAGTGCTGTAGATCTAAGTGCTGTAGATCTTGTGCTGTAGATCTTGTGCTGTAGATCTTGTGCTGTAGTCTTAGTGCTGTAAATCTAGTGCTGTAGTCTTAGTGCTGTAGTCTTAGTGCTGTAGATCTAGTGCTGTAGATCTAGTGCTGTAGATCTAGTGCTGTAGATCTAGTGCTGTAGAGCTAGTGCTGTAGATCTAGTGCTGTAGATCTAGTGCTGTAGTCTTAGTGCTGTAGATCTAGTGCTGTAGTCTTAGTGCTGTAGATCTAGAGCTGTAGATCTAGTGCTGTAGTCTTAGTGCTGTAGATCTAGTGCTTACTTGATTTTGCATTTTTTGTTTTGTTGTTGTTTTTCCCCTAAAGAATAAAATACATTTCTATAAATAGCTTTAAAATGATTTTCTCTGGTGGCCTAAGACCTTGCTGTTCACAATCAAAACAAGCCGATTGCTGAACACACGTTAGTTTGTCACTTGAGTGCAGCAGCCTTGAGATTACACTGGGTTTGATTACTGCTGAGCTTCAGGTTTATTCTTCTTTTAAAAGGTTTCTGCTAGTGCTGAACAGCAGTCCAGCAAAACAATTCTGCAGACACCTAGAACCGAAATAGAACCTAGAACAGTCTGTTAAACACGCTCATGCACAATACTGCTACACATATGATGCCAATGTTGTACACTGGCCCTGGCAAATGCATTGTGGTCTATGTAGTGTCTGATGTGGGAAAACAGGTGGGTAATACGGGTGGAAAAGAGGTGGTAAGACAATTGCTTTCTGGAAGTTGTAGTTTGTTAGTGGTGAGAGATCGAGTAAAATAAACACATGGATCACATCCACAGCAGTAATGAAGTGAAACAGCTCCTGATCTTTACTGTAGAGTCTGATTTACGCTTTGGGCCATAATTAAGTTTCCAAATGAGGAACACAAACAAGAGAGAGAGAGAATGGCACAACGTTGTGTCCATGTGTGAATCCAAGTGTATTTGTCCGCTCCGCTTGGCAAATAGTTTCCGTGTGAACTTTATTTTTATTTTGCAAACGCTATCTTTTTTTTTTTTTTTTTAAAGACAACCAGCAACGTAACCATGAATTCCTGTATGTCGAGTGTGGTGTAATATGATGACCCTCTGTATTCTGTACACTGTACTGTTTACACATCACCATAAAACTTTGAATCCTTGAAAAATCTATTAAAGACAAACCTAAGTGCTGAACTCCAGTACTGAGTGTAAGCTGCTGTGTTCTTAGTGGATACGTCCTCACACACAGACCATAATGCAAGTATTTTTTTCAGAGCATTGTTTTACTCTCATGCACAGGCAACTATCATCAGTCCTTGGGGACCAACGAAGTGGGATGGTAATAATAATAAGTTATATTTTTATAGCGCCTTTCACAAAGCTATGGTCGCTTGGTACCTTGGTACCAACCTAACAAAAACATTGGCAAACATATAGCCTAGTATGTGACAAATCTTGAAACCTCAGTGGTACCTGAACTGGGACTTGTGACCCTCTTGTTCTTAAGGGCAAGGTCCTAAGCTTTAGGCCACGACGGCCCTCTTTGGTGCAATTTTAATTTAAATGATAAAAATATTTCTTCATTTACACATGTGATTTGAATTAAAAGCTTAAATGGAATCCTCTCTCTCGATTTGCTCTGGTTCAAATTGGAAAGGTTGAACAGAAGCCGTTTCCAGTGCACTGCTAACTGTAAGCCTGATGCGGTGAAACCATTTGACGTCACTACCCAGAATGCATTGAGAAGTAAACAACAATGGCGGCCTCCTGGTAAATTGGTTTTATAGAAAATGTGCTTAAAAGAAAAACATTATTAAACATTATACATAAATATTATTGAAAGCACAGTACATATTTTAGCTCAAACTTATCATAGTAGTCGTTCCCATAGGTTCCCTTTAAATCTGAAATTTACACAAACATTCTCTGTTCGTTTTCAGTGAAAATGGCAGTAATCACCACTTTTAAGAATGATGCTAATAAAAGCTGTTGTGTTTGTGTGTCAGGTTCTAGGGAGGCTGTTTCCAGTCCTACAGGCCAGTGGGTTTACGTGAGTGACACCAGTGTCCAAACGGTGCCGGAATCACGTGTCTTGAACTCTCAGGCGTACCTGCTGTTCTACGAGGAGCTCCTCTAGAGGGAGCTGTTTCTTCACTGTATTTTCTGACTTGCACAGCAGCTCTGGTGCGGGACACAAACTGCACAGCTGTTCTATCACCACTGCAATACTGTTTGGGATGCAAGCACGCCCATATTAACACCTCGCAGCCTCTGCATTCGTTACAGATGGGACAACAGTGGTGGAAAGAGTGTCTGAGATGCTACTATAAATAGAAAATTATATTCTAAATTTAGATTTATTTATATTTTACAGCAAATATTTGATTGTATAGACTATGAGCTTTTGTCTGTTAAAAAATGTGTGTGTGTTTTTGTTTGTTTGTTTGTTTGTTTGTTTGAAAAGAATGCCAAAGAGTATATAGGACAATGATGATTTTGCAGCAAGATGTGCCAAAAGGTTTCGCATTCTGGCCTTTTCACAGGGAACATCAAACTCAGTATGCAGGTGTGTGTGTGTGTGTGTGTGTGTGTGTGTGGTCTGCTTAGATTCAGACCTTTAATTACTTATTCAACAAGTCAATTACAGCACTGAAAATGGTGTTTCCTTGCGTAATTCAATCAATGAGATATATCAATGTAAATAAAGTCGATTAGAGTGGCTTGATGTGAAATGCCCATTTAAAAATTGGTGGAAAATATAGTGACAGGAACCATTGTTATATTATTATTATTATTATATAATTTATTATTATTTTATTGATTATTATTATATCATTATGTCTACAATGCAAAAATTACTATTCAAAAACACAGTACAGTTGTACAAGCAGGTCATTTGATTTTTTATATGTAATGTTCAATGGTAAAAATGTGGTCAATCTGAAGAAAAAATTGTTTCTTTTGCTTTACAACATCTTAATAGAACCTCTTTGCCATAATTTTTTTTTTAAATATATGTTTTAGGCCTAAATCTTATTCCAAAACAGTGTCTCAGACATCATGCAGCTTCATTGTTCAGACATCTGGTTCCTATCACCACCACTGTAAACAATTCTGACAGTTGGTTTCTCTGGCACAGAGCATTTCACATCAGACCACTCTGAACATCTGTTTACATCTTAAAGGAGAACTCAACTCGCACTCAAACCTCACTCAGATCTTTATTAAGGTCCCACAGATTTGTGGGTGTGGTTTAAGACTAACTAGACCTGCTTTGTGTATACAACACCTGGTTTCAGCTGAACTGACTTCCTGTCTATGAAGATTTACTCCCTGACTGTAAGTCATATTATATCCTAAACCATCCGCTCCACCATGAAGAAGAGCTGGGTGTGATTTGAGCAGGTTTTTCTGCCTCTATTTAATGGAGATGTAGAGTGCTTGGGTGACTGTAGAGTTCTGGTGTTTTAGCAACTTCAGTTATACATGTAAAAATGTTTGGACACTGAAAATTTCCCATTAAACCTTCCCTCGCTTGCAGTTTTGCTGCTATATCAGTGCCTACAGCAGCCACGGGTGGTTTTGCATGGCTAGAGAAAATAACTCGTAATAAAACCAGGAAGGGTGTGTTTATGCATCTTGGAAAGCAATATGCCTCTATGTACAGTATGAGGAGTCCATATAAGGTTCAGCTGTATCTTGTATATTATATGTTGAACACCATATGTGTGTTGCCTCAGGTCACAGGGGTCCTTAACCTTTTTTTGGGCTTGTATTTTGTGTATATAATTCATCTGGTAACTAAACATTGGAAGATGGCATCTTAAACACATCGATTTCTGAACAACATCTGTTCAATTGATGCATTGAATGTTCTGATGAGTGTGATTCACATTCATTATTTTAAAGAGTGCATTACACACTTTGGCTTCACTGTGGTGTTTCTTTTCTTTCTCTTGTTCTCTGAGTTGTTAATACTTTAGTACACTACATGAGATGTAGGGATTTTGGACAACCTGTTATATCATTAATAACAGATTATCAGGTATATAGTGTTTAAAAAGAAACTAAACTTAAATGTTAGTAATGCCTAAACATTCTTAATCTCATATGAAATACAGTTATCTATAGTAGAAAATGTAATTTAGTGTTTACAGCCTGCTGGAGGGTTTTATGACCGTGACCTTCCCCTTCTTCTGTCTCAATAAACTTAAATACAATAAAATAAGCTAGTATGAACGATTTATTAACTTTTTTTTTTTTATATATATATATATATATATAAAGATTTTACAGGTAGTAAATAAACTATACAATTTTCCAGAATATCAAAAAATATAAACATTAATTTGAATTTTACTGAGTGAAATTTAGTATTTGATCCCCTACCAACCATTAAGAGTTCTGGATCTGACAGACCGGTTAAATTCTCCTAATTTCAACTCATCACCCATATTAAAGACACCTGTCTCAACTACTCACCTGTATAAACAGTGAATGTTGGGTTTTATTATCTAAAAGCCATAATATAAAATAATATGAAATAAAGGCTTGACATATTCTATATATAATGATTTTACTTTCTTAAAGGAATGTCAAGAAATACTTGACGTTTTCACAATATTCTTTTTTTTTTAAGATGTACCTGTATATCTCAGGTACTGAGAAACAAATATACTGTGATGTTCTGTAAGAAAAGGTTTACTTAAATAGCAGTGATTAATACAGACAGATATATGAAAAGAAAACTTGTGGTTAAGTAACTTCATTACCCTAATACCCTAACTTCATTACCCTTAAGAACTTAATACTTAAGAGTTATTTCAGTGTTTTATCCTGTATTTTTAATGGTACTGCCATTCATATAGTGTAGCAGTCTGCTAAATCGATTAGCTAACCTGCTGACTTTCTATCTGCACGTTTCTTTACCTAAATGATTTTCAACAGGTAAAGCAGATTTAAACTTATATGTTTTTAGAATAAATACAAATACATTATTGTAATATGTAATGACAATGTCATTGTTTAAAAGACACCTGTCCACAGATTCAGTCAATCAGACTTTGAGCTCTTTGAGCTTTCCACCATGGGAAAGACCAAAGAGCTGTCTAAGGATGTCCGGGACAAGACTGGAATGGGCTACAAAACACAAGCAAGAAGCTGGGTGAGTAGTAGACACACATTTGTCATATTGTAAGCTGGATACTTAGTGGCATTTGCGTAGTAATGGCCTTCTCCTGGGAACTTGACCATGCAGCCCATCTTTCTTTAAGTGCCTCCTTATTGTGCATCTTGAAACAGCCACACCACATCTGATCGACTCTATTTGATTCATTCTGGACAATCTGAGCCCAGCGTTGAGCATTAGAATTATGACATCACATCTGCCTTATAAGGTAATATCTCATGATGGTCTATCATGACATCTTCAGCATAACCCCATAAACAGGCCTGTGGATGATCAATCTCCTTCTATCAGACCTTCAACAGAACAGAGAATCTCTGATTATTATATCCCGTTGATTTGTTTCTGGCTAGAAGCAATTCAAGACGAGATGGAATACATACAAGACATTCAGGCAGATATAGAGTTTCTCACAAGTAAGATTTTCCATCCCACTGATGTTGAGGATGCAGTCCAGGCCGCATGGAGGAGCCTTCAGGACAGCACCAACCACATGAATCAGACTCTGCTGATAGAGAGGATGGAGAGGAACAAAGAAAGAGAACAGTTCAAAAGTTAGAACAAGAGGTGTGTGTGAATCAGGAGAGGTGCCTGGTTCAACAAGGTAGGAAACTGGCTGAAGCCATAACTGTTAAGGACCAGCAGGTGGAGCAGGCCAAAAGAAGACATGATCCTCCTGGCACTTCCTGCTGTCATGATGCAAAAGGAGAAGGTGATCCAGCAGCTCAAACAGAATCAATCGTGCCAGGACCCTGACGAGAAGGAAGGAAGGAAGGAATGGAAGAAGATCAAGAAAGACAATGAAAAAAAAAACTCAAAATGCAAAAGTAGGCGGAGGAGAAAGCAGCAAAGAAGGCCATGAATGATGCCAAAGAAAAGCCTAAAGAGAGGAGCAGCTTTTGGAGGAGAGTGAAGGCTCCAACTCTGGGGAAAGAAGCAGAATTTGGGATTTTGTTTAAGATAGAAAAATATGCTGTGAACTGAAAGAAAAAGACTCGGCCTGTTTATTAAAAGACAATCTAGTGGTAAACTTGATAAAAATTGAGTGTGGTCTCCTACGTGATGTCCTGCTTCCAAGAACCATCTGAAAGGTGCAGCATAGGGAAGCAGAGGCATTTGCAGTGCAGTTTGCCCCGTGCGCCAACTGCGGTGGACAAGGCTGATCTACAAGCATGTGCCACAGTAGTTGTTCTGCTGGAGGAGGAGGAGGGAAAAAGAGAAAAGGATTCTCCTGATGGTTCCTGTTCCTGTAGTCCTGCAGAAGAAGACTGTGGTGCAGGAGCTGAAGCAGAGATCATCCATGCCAGAACCCAGACAAGGAAACAAGAGCAAGGAGAAGGAAGATGAGCTGCAAAAGCCAAAGAACGAAGGAGCACCTGCAAAATGCAAGGTGACACCTTCTGGAATAAGAGTTTCAAAAGATTATGATGAAGTCGGTGTAACACTACCAAAATCACACATTCTGATTCTTTCCAAACATCAGTAAAAAATAAACTATAAATACTGTATTTCTCTTTTGATTTTATTCCAATAATAATCATAGCCTTTGGTTAAATGTCAGTAGAGATCCCTGCAAGCTGTTCTGCTCTAAGCACACGTCCAGGAACATCTTCAGTTCTGCCCTGGATCTACTTTAGGCCTGTGCAGCACTTGATCTGAAGGCCTTTAGCAGAAGCTGCACTTCCTTGTTCATCCATACTTATAAAACCTGCATCCAAAATTGGGTGTAAGTTGTAAAAGTGATGCTGTTCTGGATGAACAAACCTGAAGGGCACTGGTCATTTCCAGAATCTGAGGAAATGCTGAACCTCGCATGGTGCACGTGCCGCCGCAATGTTCACCCCATTAAATGGTTATTTTCATAAACATAAATTGTGGTTTAGGACACATTATAACTTATTGGGAACTATAAACATCCAACTCTTCATTAGGTTGGAGCAGACTCAACTGACTGAGCTCATTTTTTGTTGTATTCATTTTACAACACATGATGTCTAGTCATTTTCCTTTAAAAACATTAATAGAATTGTTAAGTAAGGGATCATTTATTGTGAGATGGTCATTAGGGAAAATAAATCCCAATGGGGCCAAGAAGAAAGGGATTTCTTTTCCCAAGATGGCCGTCTCAGTATATGAATACCAACCAAAAAGAGAAAATACACTTTTTCAAGGTATTAATATGAATCGATTTTTTTGCAGTTTCATGGCATGTGCTTAGAAAATATCGTTTTGTGGCTTGTATCCAGCTGAACATTAAACAATGTTACATTTATGATCTAATGGTCTATCTTGTCTTGAGATCCTGCAGTGACCGTTTGTCCCTAACTTTTAAATTTTGGATTTTCTTAATGTACCTGGTTGCCTGGACTTTGACTGCATTTGTGATTTTTACTTTGTTTATTATTATTATTATTAATTATTTATTTATTTTATATATGTATTATTGTTGTTGTTGTTGTTGTTGTAGTAATCTTGTTGTTGTTGTTGACTCTGGCTGGTTGGATCTGTGCACTTACTTCCAACACACTGTTCACATTTTACTCACATTTGTGCCCTATGTCCTTGAAATTCTTCCACAGAGCCTAAGCTGTGTTACTGAACTCTCTGTTCATCTGTCTCTCTTCCATGTCCCTTCAGAATCTGCAGTATATTCAATACTCTGCTGCCAGAGTTTTACTTACTCAAAGCTCACTGCTCATATCTCCTCCATTCTCTCTGAGTTACACTGGCTTCCTGTCAAGCCTTCCAGCCTTGCTTCTCTCTACACTCCCTCACACTCTCTCACATCTTCTGGTAATAATCTTCTTCTGGTTCCTCGTACCAGACTTTCCAGTCATTCAGTGCTGTGGCTCCCAAACTACAGAACTCTCTTCTATCATCTCTCTGTGACTGCTGCTGTGTGTCTTCATTTAAATGTGCTCTAAAGACCTTTCTATTTAATGAATGACCTTTTCCTTTATGTGTGTTTTCTTTGTAAAGTGACCTTGTGTTTGTGTGCTATATACATATAACTTATTATTATTATTATTATTATTATTATTATTATTATCAGGGTTTTTTTTAGCTCTGTTATACTGTGAGCTGGGTTAACACTGCAATACTGATTTCTTAAGCACTTTATTCTTCACGTAGCCCTTTAATTTACCCTCTCTGTGAGAGTACAAAGATGTTTTTGCATCTGCTGATCTTGATGCTCTGCTGTGTATGAATCACATACTCACTTAAACTGAAAATATTACCTGACAGGGAACAGGTGAGTTAAACCAGGTGTGTTTTGGCTGGGAAGTCACATGACCTGCTCTACCAAACTGTAGGCTGCTGAGCACCACTGCTGTAGTTCACCTGCATCATGTGTTAGAGTTTGCCCCGTTCTTCAGTGGTGAGGACCATCATTGAGGGGTGGCAGGTCATTAGCAGCACATTAGTGGCACATCATGTAATATGTACAGAGCATGTGTGGAAAAACAAAGTGTGGATGTGGACAAAGTTTGGTAAAAATCTGTCAAATTAGTTTTTTCTTTTTAATTATCTTTTTTGTTTTTAATATATTTTAATTATATTTAATTATTTATGCTTGTATTGCTTTTCTTTAATATTATCTCCCTTGTTTTATGTATTTTTATGTTTTATTTTATGCCTATTCAATCTGTAAACGGTAAGCGGGTGGTTAACAAATGGTGTATCATCTTGTGATTGCTTTTCTTTTATGCTTATTATTATTATTATTATTATTTTCTCTTTTTTCATATTCTCTTTGCTTGTTTTTATTCCTTTTCACTTTCCATTTATCCTTGTAAAGCACATTAAATGACCATGTGTATGATAATGTGCTTTAGAAATAAACTTGCCTTGAGTGCAGTGGCCTGAGTTACTGGAACTAGTACCTATCTGACTGATTAAAAAATATCTACATATACTTTAATATATTAATATATGACTTATTCTCAGCCCATTTGTCTGCTCTGCCACTACAAGTTTGGCTCTAAAGGAAAAAGGCCACTGTGTACCATCCAGCAGCCTCGCAGTGACACCCTCAGACCAAACTGTTGGGACAGTGGAGTGTCAGGACACCAACTTGAGCAGGCGATAGTTTTGGGCAGGGTGTCAGGACACCAACGGCAGCGTGTGATCTTTTCGTGAAGCGTGTGTCTATTTTTTGCATCTGGGAGATGATTTAATCCGAGTTAATGATGACAGGACGACAGGAGGCTGAGGGGGGGTGGGGTTGGCTCTGTGGTGCCTTCACACACAACCTGCTGAATGTGTGGCACAGCAGCACAGTCTAAAAGCATCTACCAGACGCGCGTTACGTGTCTGCAGCCGCGGTTGTAACAGCCTGTTTTAGTGTGTGTGGGTCATTTTCTTCCATTGCCCCCAGGGAGGAGAGACCAATTGGTCACATCACATTTATCCTCACTGAACCCCTCAACGTTCTTTTATTTTTATTATTTCATTTAGATTTATGCTCCTTCCTTACAGAGCTTGTTATCCACAGCTTGACCCTTGACTGACCTTCACTGCTTGATTTAAAATTCAAAGCCAATACCTGAATAGATCAAGTACTGTTCAAATGACCTGATTTAGTTTGAAGCCTTTTCCAGATCAAAATTCCCAGAAGGTCACTACTAAACCTCTCAGGATTTATATTATGATTGGTGTCACCCACTAGAAATTTCACACTTGTATAACATGGTGCATTGTCCCAGTAGATTAACCTCAATGTTCAGCAGAACAGCTTCAGCATCTCTCAGCTCAGATCCTGGAGGCTTTGGTAAGTGAAACGGTGACATCTAATGGTCAAGTGCTGTAACTGCACCTCCTCTGGCCTCGCAGTGAGCTGGAAGCATTGGGCCAATTAACACTAGAATTGTAGCAAAGATCAGACTCTTCAAGAAGCCTTTCTGTCCACCCACAAACCAGAGCCACCAGCGTGTGTCCTTATTCAAATGGTCCTGCTCCTGAATGTGACAGGAGAGTGTGAGAATGTGCTCCAAAGATTGGACAGGCACTAATGTAGTCATTTAAAAAAGATTGGAAATATTAAAGCATCAGATATTCCAAAATGTTTGATATAATAAATATATGCATTTGCTCTGTAAAAATCCATGATAATCTATTCATTCATTTATTCATTTTCCAAACCACTTCATCCATTTTGGGTAGCATGGAAGCTGGAGCCGATCCCAACTGACAACAGGCCGAGGCTGGGTGCATCCTCATCAAGACAACGATTCACACACACTCACCTCCCACCAATCAGGGGTATGTTCATCTATTTTTTTTTATTCTATAATTTATTCTATAATTAGTTTTTATATATACTATAAAACATTTCTATTATACTAATATTAATGTTCTGTTGGAGATTAATATTGTTATATTTATAAACGTTTCATAATATAAATATTTAATTATATTAACAAGTAGTAAATAATAATACACTGCAATAATCAGTTTAAACACTAGTGAACAAAGTACAAACTGCAGGCATGTCAATAGTTATGATTTTTTTTTGTTTTCTCAGATTACATTTACCTCAGGTTCGGGTTTTTCCATAGTGTGACATTGAGTTATTTAACCTCAAGAATATTTTCAGGTTTAAATTGATAAATTTAGGCTTAATCTGGTTTTATATTATCTTTCAGAGAACAGGTTTATCTTTCATTTAATTTAAAATGTTTTATGTTCAGTTTACAAATGTCAGACCATAGACCTGACACCCCACAGCTCTGCAGACACGAGTTCAGTGCTGATGTGATGGATAAGAGACCTGCACAATGTTATAGTGAGGGAGGAAAACCAGTTTGACTTGCCTGAGCTTATAATAACAGAGCCACAGAGTCTGAGACTATTTGCATTAAGGCAACAACGGGACGCATTCATAAGCATCATGTTTCCAACTGTGTTCAGGCAGGTGGTGTTAATGTTATGGCTGATTATGCAAAAGCATATGAAAAGAAAAATGACATCACTAAATTTGGACTAAAAAAAGCCATAATGTGAACCAATAAACAGAAGATCCCCAAGGTCACTGAAGCCATGGAAGGTTCTATTATCGGTTCTTTGATGCTAGTTTTGCATTATTACTGTATTTAGATTCCCCATTTACAGAAAAGGTAGTTTGTTTATTATTATAAAAGGTTAGAACATGGTGGAGAACATATAGTATAATAGATGTAGAACATGGTGGAGCACATATAGTATAATAGGTGTAGAACATGGTGGAGCACATATAGTGTAATAGATGTAGAACATGGTGGAGCACATATAGTATAATAGGTGTAGAACATGGTGGAGCACATAGTGTAATAGGTGTAGAACATGGTGGAGAACATATAGTATAATAGATGTAGAACATGGTGGAGCACATATAGTGTAATAGGTGTAGAACATGGTGGAGAACATATAGTATAATAGATGTAGAACATGGTGGAGCACATATAGTATAATAGGTGTAGAACATGGTGGAGCACATATAGTGTAATAGGTGTAGAA
>JBBIGC010087649.1:0-10206 GCA_037576955.1 Lepidarchus adonis
CCACCTCACCCCTCCACCTCACCCCTCCACCTCACCCCTCCCCACACCAAACAAGGAATATAACATTTTCTTAAAACTTGACTTATTTCTACTCTCGACAAACATTCATGTTGTAACACTTGTGTATAGAGTCCATTGCGAAGTTCATGTACCGTTATGAAAAATGATTATAAATATGATATGTTACATAAAATCAGCTAGTCATGGTTGAGCCAGATATGTAATTATATCCTGTATAAGTGCACAAGTCCTATACTGAGCAATAAGTGCACTTTTATTATTGTATTCTTATACCAAATACCTAATGTAAATGTACTGAATATTTGAATATGATGCTGCATAATGTCTATATTCACAATAGTGGAAGATTGTAAATTAATTCCCATTACTGACTTTGCTCTGATATACTGGAGTCAGATGCAGGAGCAGGTTTCATTAGTGACGCCTGTCATTACATATCAATGGCGAAGTCACTTTCTGTGAAACCGCAGTGTCGAGGGGCTATTGTGTGTTGGCATGGGGAGGGGATTAAGTGCTTAATGATGCGCAGTTTCCCTCAGGATAGCAACCAATCAGATGGTTTATGGTGTCAAACCAAAATAAAACTTAATGACAGGCTGTCCATTGCCTCTAGTAAGAGCAGCACTTTATCGGCCAAAAATGATCTTCAGAGTGTGAAAAGTGTACAATATATGCTGTATATATATATTATATATTATATATTATATATTAATCCATTACCACCACAAGTGTAAAGTACAAAAGAGACATTTAGTAAAAAAGTAAACAGTAATTAAGTATGTGTTGTTTGTTTGGTTTTTTAATTTTTTTTTTTTTTTTACAATTTTCTACTTACAGTCACTGATAGACTAAATGTGCTATTCGACCATTATAATACAAATATTAAATAATTTAGCACGCAATATGTGTGACACAGGCTATTTTAAAAAAATATGCAAAAGGTTAAACACCTCCAGTCAAAATGAAATATTCAGTAGATTTTTTTAAGTGAGACTAAGAAAATTCTGTATAGACAACAAACTCAAAAGTGGCATTTATACAAAGACAAACTGGGCAATAGAATCAGAAGAAAAATGCAACGTCATGATGTGTTTCTTGGCCATTACTTTTATATACCTTTGGGTATGAAACTTAACACAAAGTGATATAGTAATATTTTTTTTTGTGGTGAGTGAATTCAGGTAAAATGGAATAAATATATCACACATACATGGCATCACATTTACAGGCCGGGACAGTGAATGCACAATCAAACAGAAAATGTAATTTAAAAAAGAAACACAAAAACATAACATGTTTAACCCAACAAAGAGCAGTGAATCCCAATTGACAGCAGTGAAAAGCTTTTTCTTAGATATAATGTCTTACAGGCACTTTATATAGATATACAGGTCAAGTCAAGTCAATTTTATTTATAGAGCGCTTTTTACAACTGATGTTGTCACAAAGCAGCTTTACAGAGTTTACAGAATCCGGGTCTGAGCCCCTAAAGAGCCAAAAATGACAGAGGCAAGAAAAACTCATACTTAAAATAAATGAAAACTAAGCAATGAGTCCAGTTTTAAGAGGCATCTGCGGTTTCTTGTGTACAGATGGGCCTCTGAAAAGATCAGTTAAGTGGTGCATGGTTCTGTCCATATGGGCTCTCCTCAGTAGGAGTGAGGGGATGCAGCATGATCTAGGCAGCGAGAGAGAGGGAGGGAGACTAGTGAAATGAGATCTGAGAAAGAGAGAGACTGTTAGGCATGCTCCTGTTGCACCTGTATTGTATTGATTAAAAATGATGAGCATTTTGGACTGAGTGCCTGCAGGAGCTCCAGGACTCTCTATGACAGCACAGCTAAAGAGGAGAGCCAGGAGGTAGCACAGACATGAGACTAGGAACCCTCTGGATCTGCCACTTGTCTAGAACTAGCCGAAAGTCTGACTAAACAGATGTGTTTTCAGCCTAGACTTAAATACTGAGATTGTGTCTGAGTCCCAAATAATATTTGTAAGATTATTCCATAACCAAGGTTTTCACTGCTGTACAGGATTTAACAGAGTGGCCCTCCAGAGTTACTGTGTAATTGGACAGCTTGCCCTGAGCTGCAATTGGTCTTATTATGACTATTTTAGTCTTTTCAAAAAAAATTCAGTAGTTTTAGTAATGGAAGTTTGGAAGCACCCACTGTCTAATGTCATTTAAACATTCCTCAATTACATTAAGCTGGTGTTTCTCATCAGGCTTTGCTGAAAAACTACTGTGTATCATCTGCGTAGCAATGGAAGTTAACTCCATGCTTTTGGATAATATTCCCCAGAGGTAACATATACAAGGAGAATAGTAATGGGCTTAAAATGGAACCCTGTGGGACACCAAACTTTACCTTACTACAAGCAGAGGAAACATCATTTATATCTACGAACTGATAGCAATTAGTCAGATAAGACCTACATTAAGGGCTGTACCCTTAACTCCAACATTTTCTAGTCTGTCTAGTAGGATGATGTGATCAATAGTATTATCTTGATCGGATGCAAGTAGAAGGTCATTTACTACCTTCACCAGTGCAGTCTCTGTACTATGATGAGGCTTAAACCCTGATTGTTGTGAATGTTGGTCTTCTGTAAGAAGGAGCATAACTGCTGGGCTACAGACTTTTCTAGAATCTTGGAAATAAAAGGGAGGTTTGATATTGACTGATAGTTTGCGAGCTGGCAGGGGTCAAGTTTAGTTCTTTTAACAGGGGTTTGACGACTTCTAGCTTGAAGGATTCAGATACATAGCTGATGCTAAGGGAGGAATTTATTATTCTCGTAAGAGCTATGAGTACTGTGGGTAGTATTTGTTTTAAAAGTGTGTAGATAGTGGATCTAAGATGCATAATGATGAATTTGATGAAGAAATGAGATCTGATTCTTCAAGGGGTATAAAACAGTCAAATTGTTGTTCTAAGATAATAGAATTGTCTTATTGTGTTCATTATTAAACTGTAGGGATTTATTTGCATATTGAATTGTGCATGTAAGATTTTTTTATTTTATCATTGAAGAAGTTCATGAAGTCATTGCTACTTAATGTTGGTCTTGTTTTTGTAGCAGACTTATTTCTGGATAATTTTGTTATGGTATTAAATTAAAACCTAGATTCATCAAGAGTGAAGAGATAAGTTGTCCTAGCAGTGTTAAGAGCTTTGTTGTAGCTCAGGAGACTCACCCTCCATTCTGGTATAAATACTACCAAGTTAGTTTGACACCATTTACGCTCTAGTTTTCTCGCAGTTTGTTTCAGTTTGCTTGTGTGGTTGTTATACCAGGAGGCAATTTTTTCTCTCTTTTTTTTTCTTTTCCGCTACATTATTTAAGCTACAAACAAGAATTGATTCTAAGCATTGAGATACTTGATCCAGTTATGAGGGGTCTGATGATGATCCAATAAAGGTTGAAAGCTCTAAGAAGATTATTAAAACAATTCTGAGTAGTAGATGATGTAAATGTGTGCTTGATGTGATATTGTGGTGAGATACATGTGTTATTACTAAGATGCAGTTTAAATGAAATAAGATAATATAAAAACTATGGATAAATATACACATTTGTACATTTTGAAATATTAAAAGGTCAGTGTTTTGCAACAAAAATGAATTCTTTGTGATTGTCTGGGTTCTAGCAGAGAGAACTTATCATTAAAAATTGTGAAACTTTCAAGGCATCTACTATGGGCAGCAGTTGGTGGATTCATCCTGAGGGATCATCAGGGACTCGTTTGCATGTGTTTTGACTTGGAAAAAAAAAGTTTTGACTTGTAAGTAATTAAAAGCTGGCAGGTGTCACTTTTTGACCGTTTTTAACATGCATAATATTTAAAAATATGCAGAATGTTGGGACATACAATATCTACATTCCTAATGCAATATTTATGCTTTAGCTTCAGTTTTATTTAAATAAACTGCATATGCTTATATCTATTGAGGTTGATTTGATTTAGCATTTGTACATATAATGAACAGATTGTGATACATTTTTGTGTGTGTTATCTTTGTTTGTCTATTGACTGCATGGTGTACATGAAATTAATTAATTAAAGAATTTTTTGTTGCTTTTTTCTTCTGCTCTTATTATATATATATATATATATACATATATATATATATATATATAAATAATTAATTTTCATTCATTCTTTTTTATTTGTATTTTTTTTACCTTATTATTCATTCATACATATATATATAAATTTTAGTTCTATGTGTTTTTATTTGTATGTATTTACTATGTGGTTTGTTTTCTTTTTTGCATGATGTGTTTTTTTCTGCAGCCTTTCTCATATCCCACTGATGAGTGCTCCTCAGATGTTACGAAGTGTTCTTTGGTTATTTGGTTAAGTGCCCAACATCTACATAATCAAAGACTCCATCTTTAAAATGAGACACTCGGGTAAGAGAAAACAAACAGCACTTGCTCTAAGCCGCAGAGAGCTTTGAAGATGGTATCAGAAAAGTTGGAGATACCATCTCTCAACTACAGATACATCTCTAGAGACCACCCCTCCCCCCCCAGTCCAAACCCACCCACACACTCATCTCTGCTTCTCTTCATCGTCCTGCTTAAGTATTTATTTATCCCAACAGAACGACACCTGTTTAAGCCGGCTGCCTGTTTATGTTTGTGCTCAGGTCCTGAGATGTGCTCTAGGTCCAGGAAATGAAGAGATGCGATGACATCATCGCCTCTGGTTTCAGGGCAGTGGGATGGTTCAAAGCATTATTACAGGTAAATACTGTGTATAGACATATTTTTCCATGAAGTTCATATAAGCAGAGCATGAATTACATAGGGGCTCCCAGTTAAGTGGACCAAACCATTTCTTTACTGTTAACATTGTCTCTGGCTTGACCTGTGAAAAACAAACGTATCTGAGCAATAAAGGGAACAAACAACTGCAAATACAACTGTAATGTGAGGAGGCACCTGTGTGCTCACAGTCCTGGTCGGTCCCTTTATGATTTTTCAACACTACATTGTAAGCAATTTAATATATTATAACTTTCAGCATTTAAAAACAAACTAGTATCTGCTTGACTTTGTGTTTTGTTCACAATATTATAAAAAGGTGGCAAAGATACTTCTTAAGATGGATCAACAGGTGCTGTTGGAGGTTCTTCATAGTTCTTAGAACTGATGAACTTTTTGTTCATCTGCAATGTAGGACCTGAGAACAGATATCATTAATTGAATGATGTTTTAAGGGACTTTTTAGCTCCTAGTTTAGGGTAGGTACTTTCTTACACGAGAGGAACCATGAGTGGCATAAGTACATGGTTCGTGGACCAGACAAAGTGTAGAGGAATTGCAGCTGCAATTTTTAAATTGTGTAAAACATTAACCATGTAAACAATAGCACTAAAAATTGGGGGGGAAAACAGACAGTGAAGTCCAAGCTTAATTGAGGCATAAATGTGGAGAGGAAATACTATACGGTTTTGAAGCATTTCCTTGTCTAGATCGTACCATTTATTAAACGCAACAAGTTAAATATAAGTACATGAAACAGAACATTACAGCACAAGAACAGACAAACACAGGGTATAAATACACAAGGCGAAAGACAATCACCTGGGGAGGGCGTGAACTTAAACAGTACACAGGTGAAGACAATAGGGTGGAGCCAGGACAACAGGAACATTAACATACACGAGTCCTCCTTCTTCTTGTCCTCAGGACTGTTTGTCATAGAAGAACCACTTTGGCTTCTATAGCGGGATCTCTATGGAACTGAAGTAGCTCCTCCATTGCAGCATTTAGAGAACACGCTGTGGCTCTTTTGAACAGTGTTCTTGATTTGGATTTGGACACTTCCAAGTGGTTCATTTTTACGGTAGTTTTGAATCTCAGGAGTGTGGCACAACACTTATTATCATTATCAAAATCAAAATTATATTATTGTGATATCTCTGCTCTTTGCTTTGAAATATTGTATATTATATTCAGAAAGGTTTTCTTGATGCTTGAACTCTTTTGTTTTTTAAGATTCTTTACAGAAATATTTCTGAAAGGTTTTTCATTAATTTAATAAAAGAAAAGAACCATTAATGCATTCACATGGTTCTTCAAGTGTTCTCAGTTCTGTTCTCTCAATTTTTAAATCACCTTTGTTCTGGCCTTTTGTCTTTAAGCTGGCAGCTCAGTGTGAAATGTGTTCACAGGTGATGACCAATGAAGTGAAGGAATTATTTCTGATTCTCTAAAGGATCTGTAATTTAGCAAAAAACATTATGACAGAAACTACATGCAGGACATGCAGGACATGCAGGAGTTCAACATAGACTTCAGTCCTCAGGTCATTAATCTGGGTCCAAATGCTTCTTAACATCTCAAAACCCAACACGGTGGCTGAACCCAAACTTCCACCCAATTAGCATATTCATGAAGAAGTGAGGCAAACTTTGTTATACATTATTAATGCAACAAACAACAACAACACACACACACACACAGTAAAATCTATATTTTAATTAATAAACATTTGCACCAATTTGACTGGCCAGCATTGCTACATTACTACATGTCTCGTCTGGTGCCGCTGGGCACATGAATGCAGGAAACTTGGGTGAAAGCAGGAGAGGAAGTAACCAACAGGAACATGGCAGAGAAAGCTGAGCTGATCAACGCCCCAGCCACATTTAAATCTAAAGTTTACATAGATTCATACAAGTGCGTAGAATTGTGCGTCCCCACCAATATTTAGCATCTGCTGAACTGTCTTCACCAATCATTTTAAACAAATAAAAGTATAGCGCTCCATGAATATCTAACATTATGCATCTAGATACACAGAGGGTTAAACATCACTGCGTACCCAAGGGCCCACCTGCCAAACATACATCACTAATGTGAATGGTGGAGATATGATGGGTTTTCTGGAGGTGGCTCTCTTAAACACTGTTAAGGTTTATAGGACTATATCTTTTATAATAATAATAAATTCCTTTAGAGTTTTATACTCTGACGACCTCACTTCTCAGGCTTTTGGAAAAAGGGATAAACCTTTCTTCCTACAGCAGGAAGGACTTTAAAGTTGGGTGAGGTCTTGACAAAACTAATCTTTTATCTAAATAATGATTTTCCACACAAACAATGAGTCAGAAGAGCATTTGATATTAAAAACAGAAGAATCTTTACTCACAGTTTCTCAGCACTTACATTTAAGCTTGAACAACAATGTTAGACAGAAGTTTTCTCCAAAGAGCCCGAGCGTTGGGTGAGTCGTCTCTTTGGCATGACCGACTGTCAGACCCTTACGACTCACCAAACTCCACCCAACTGATCTGAGCTCTTATAAGAAATGTTTTGACTAATGACGACACATCACGCATGAGTTCGCTCAGTTAATAACATTTCCATATTTGGGCTGCACATCCTCTCCAACAGAAGCTTTGCCTTTGTCCTTGAAATGTTAGCGTAGCCACCTTGCTAGTCCCTGTGCCTCTAAAGTTTTAGCTTTAGCTCAGCGCTAGCAGTCTCTCTCTGTTCTTTCCTGGAATGTCAACAAATTAGCCTAGCCACCTCGCTAGCTATTTGCGCCAATCAAAAGTCCTTTGTGCTTTTACCAGGAAGTTATAAAAGCTGGCTCCTCTTCTCAGTGTATTTTCCTCAATGCATTCTCACTGGTAATCCATGTTTTAGGTGTGAGAGGAGGTTCTTTCCTCCAACATCACACATTGCCAATGTAATTGTTTTTTGCCTTTTCCTGCTGGTCTGTGTCTTGTCAACTTTTGATCTCATCAAAGAGTTTCAAATTGAGGAAGATGTTACAGATGTTATATATTCATTTTGATATTTTATTATATTACTTGGGATTGTTGACTATAATGCCTGATTACTTTTTTCATTTTTCTGTTATGTACATACTGATGTGTGAAAGAAGTGTTTTGGCTGAAGTAAAGTTAATATATGTTTATATGTTGCCACTGTGTTGCTCATTAGTACTTTTAACATTACAGTATTCATTAATTAACATATTGTTATCACAACGGATTACATGTGGGCCATGTATTGTGTATTGTGTTCCATCAATGGTTTAAAAGCCAGTGTCAGAATTTCGATTTAAATGTGGCTGGGGCGTCTCTCACCCGAGCTTTCACTGCCGGAAAGTTCCACTTCAGCTTTCACCCAAATCTCCTGCACTCAGCCGAGCAGCGCCACCCAGAGGAGAGAAGATGCGATGCTGGTGAGTCAAATTGGCGGCGAATGTGTATTAATTTAAATATTGATATTGCCATCGATTATCAAATTGCGTGAACAAGGACAACGATATATCATCATATAGATATTACTAACATCCTCACTATGTATTTTATTGTTCAAGAATAATCAAACATGCGCACTAGGAAATTACATGTATTGGTTGCAGCCCAGGAGAAACGGTGGTTTTGGTTCTTATTTTGGCAGTTAACAGTTCCCTTAGGATGTGATTCCTATCTATTTGTTCTGTCTATTTACTCAATAGGATCCAACTGTCTCTCTCTCTGTCGCTCTCTCTCAGCCCTAGACACTCATGCTTACTGTTGCCCACTCAGCATAAAAGCCTCGGTGCACTGTTCCAGGATATCAGGGAAATGAGATGCAAATGGGAATCTCTTTCGAGGCAAGTTGAGGCTTATGACAAATGCCTCTGAGGGGCTTCACCTGCTGCCACTAACTGAACCCACACAGCCCAGCTCCGCTCCCCAGCAGGCATCGTCCACTGCATCCTATTTGCACATGTAACGGTGCATCAGCCCCTGCACGGTATTTGTCCAGTTATGCCGTGTAGACACAATGCAGAGCATGTGAACACAGACGCAGGAGAGTCCTCATAAACGCAGCGAGAATGTCAACACAGAATCGTTCTCCCCGTGTTGTGTATGCAGAGCCGGTTTTTTTCAGGATTCAGGTGAATAGCTTGGCCTGAAAAAGAGCCTCGGTGGAATGAATAGTGCTGCTGCTTTTTTTTGGGAGAAGCTTTCCTGGGATGATGTTATCAGCCTGCTTACAGTGCAAACACAGCAAACCCATATACCTACTACCCCCACTTCCCTGCCTTCCTTTAACCATGAGCTCAGCACTGGGCAAAGCGTTCTGGGATTTTAAGAGCCTGGCCTCTGGCTTGTTGTGAATTTATACACGACTGAGAATGACACTGCCTTAGAGAGAGAGAGAGAGAGAGAGGGAGTGAGAGAGAGGGAGTGAGAGAGAGAGAGAGAGAGAGAGAGAGAGAGAGAGAGAGAGAGAGAGAGAGAGAGAGATAGGTAACACAGGAAAAGCAGTAAGGAGTCCAGTCAGCCTGTGCTGAAGCACATTCACTTTCGATTGACATTTGTGACTGGCAATTTGGGGAAGACATTACGAGTGACATTCTGCAGGTGAGGCCCAGGAACCTCCATCCATTTAGGTGCATGATAGCGTTTTAAAACCAAGAAAGAGACGCAGGCTGTATTGACAGCGAGTGTACTCGAGTGTACTCTCTGTAACAAGAGGGAGGCGATGGGAAATTAAGCCCCGCTGCTCGCTGCCGATTGGCCTCTCCTCTCTCGATCAATGTCCTGAATATAATACAGCCATGAGCCAACGCTATGTAAATACAGGATGACTGCTGTTCCCGGGCCTCCAACGCCTGCCCATCGATCCCTTCACAAAGCCAGCGTGTGGTTCCACAGAGCACAGCAGTTCTGTCTATGCTGCCCAAACTGTGAAGCATGCCAAGCCAGCCCATCTGAAATTCAATGCTTTCCTTTTAAATTCGCCCTTCAGGTTTTCATCCAGCCAAAGATACCCCCACTTTAATCCACCCAAGAAACTCCTAAAAAGTCATTTTCAACTGGGACATTATTGTTTCTCAGGCCTTGTCCACAAGTACTGATCTGAATCTAGCGTCTGATAGCGTCAGGTGATCAGAAATTTCCCATGATTCATACATTGAGTGAGCCCAGTAGGGGACGATGTTTTCTCTGCCTACGTCACCATATCAGAAGGATCTTTAACATAAGGACGTCACATTTCACATTCCAATGCAGGATGAACCTCACTCTGGACTCATTACTGCCCCCACAGGTCAACACACAACATTACAGTCTGAACTGACTCCTTACTGCCCCCACAGATCAACACACAACATTACAGTCTGGACTGACTCACTACTGCCCCCACAGGTCAACACACAAC
>JBBIGC010087667.1:0-10205 GCA_037576955.1 Lepidarchus adonis
ACACACACACACACACACACACACACACACACACACACACACACACACACACACACACACACACACACAGTAGTTTAAATCATAAACTTGAATATTCAGTTTGGTACAAACAAATTGTGTCTGAATTTGATCCAGTTTTCAATGCAGTAAATGTTAATATTACTCCATTACCGGTTGCTTAAAACATTCAATGTTATAAAAGCGCAATATAAAAAAAAAACAGTTGTGCCTTGTAGTGTCTGAATGTCAGCTTCTAGCTAAAACACTAGCAACAAGCTGGTTTTGTCAAGTCAAATTTTATTGTCATTTGAACCATATACAGTTAGTACAGTATATAGTGAAACAAAACATCATTCCTCCAAGACCAAGTGTCATTTAATATACGGCTCTCCAGAACAGAGATGAACATTATTATTTTCTTATAATGCTCGCTACAGATGAATAACGCCCGCTGCCATGGCAACAGGCCTTGTGCGTCAGATTTGCGGTTTCAAAACATTCCACCATTAGCGCAGTTAGCAAACATGGATGTTTGTTTCAGTATACATTTTTATATTTTCGCTGTCTATGACATGTTGGAGTGTTGGGCGCAGGCCCAATTCAAAGACCAGGAACAGGGGGAACGTTTAAGTGAAGAACAATGAAGAGGCATAGAACGTTGTTGAGCAATAACCAGAATATTCTGAAGAACTATTTTTTCTCTGTGCAAGCCATGAAGCAATATATTTTTAGTGCATGCCATGAAACTATAATAACATTCATTTATATAAATACTTTGGAAAAGTGTATTTTCTCATTTTGGGACGGAGCCGTATAATAAGCTGGATAATGTGTTATGAGATGGCTATTATAGGAAAATAAATCCCTTCAGGGTGGAAGAGTAATAGCCTATAATGGCCATATCACAACACATCTGTCATAGTGGTGCCACATAGTATGACACTGAGATACAATACTCTGTGTTGCATCTTCAAATCCCTATAATTTAAGAACAAGTACATTTTGGGCTATTGGAATACAGGTATAGAACTATGTATTTTTATTCTGTGCATTAGTGACAAATATTTTACAATGTCATGTCACACCATTCAATATTGTGGTTCTTTTTAGTTCAGTATTGTAGTTTGGGCAATAAACTCTGGGTTATCATTTCTTTTTGGTCAAGAGGGAAGATATGGTAGGGGATTTCAGATCTGCTGTAAATCCATATACTTTTGTATTATCATCTTTTATTTTGCACTTTTAATGTTTCTTTTATTTCTGGTAATAATGCTTTTCTTTTATCCTTACTTATTCATTTCTATATTTTAATTATATTATTTATGCTTGTTTTTATCCTGCTTATCATTTTTGTGCACATTGAATTACCATATGTACTGTATGATCATGTGCAATATAAATAATAAATAAACTTGCCTTGGCTTTTTAAATAGCAGTGTTCCCTCTGTTACAGACATGTACCAGCGAAACCCCAAGCACAACACAAAGAGGAGAATACGCAGACGGCCACACTTTGTCTCCATCACCGAGGTGGAACGCAAAGTAGCACAGTGAAACAGTCCTCATACAGATAGATACATATAGATACATATAGATACGAGAAGAAACAGATTCTGATGTAGCATTGAGAAAGGGTGTAAATAACAAGTTTCCTTTTGATTTGATTGCACATTTTTTATTTTGGCCAACGATCTGTTAATTTTCGATACCTTAAAATTTGCAGTGATGCAATTTGGTTCGATACTGGGATCTGTGTTCAATATAAAATATGAAGATATTTCACGCAGTTTGCTATATTTTCATGAACTTGAACAGATTATAATCTGAACATTTTACTATTGAAGCTCAAATACAGCGATATAGTCATAAACAAAAGCAACTTCTCAGTAGAAAACATGCATTATTTGAATCGATGCATTGATGTAATTTGATGAATTTTTACACCCCTAGCACTGAGTAATAGTCAGTGGAGATTACTGTTAATGCAACCCTTGCAGGAGTTAGAAAAAATTTGGAAATGAATGAAAATTCTCAAATCATATGAAAAAGGAACAAAAATGAGATACATTATAGATACTGTCAATAGTGATATGCAAAATAGAAATAGTAAAGACTATTTTTATAAAGTATAACCATGAACAGTAAAGAAACTCCATCATGTACCAGGCAATGTTGAAAGCTTGTATTTGTTTGTTTGTTTGTTTTATATCATCATGTGTTTTCAGTAGCATTTATTATGGAGCTTGTTTTGTACTGTGGCAAAATGTCTTTGGGCAACTGACTGAAGTGTGTACAAGCCTTAAAGTCTCTAAAGAGACCTGAGTGTGTTAGTTTTAAAAAAATCTATATTTTTAATGTTCCTGATGGACAGCATTTGAAGCTGATTATGTCTTAGCCTGGACAAACTGACAAAATTAAACCTGAACATTTCCTTCAAATCTTACTCATTAAGGTTCTTCACAGATCATTTCCCTGCTATGGTGATAGTGAGCGGACTGTAATAGTGCTGTTTATTTCTTGTTTGTGCTTTTATTTGTAATCTGATAGGCGTTTGATATAGTATTTCATTCTGTGCACTTTATTTCAAATGGTCTATACCACACCCATCAATAAAGGTATTGTGTCCCTATAGAGCCCTTTTAATGAACTTGATTTTCCAACACTGATCCATTCTACAGAAAAGGGTGCCAGAAATTAAATATTTTTTCACGGCTGTTTAATTATATATTCTGATCTGTTATTTAAATGTCAAAATCCAAACAAAATGCTCACCATCTGGCAACCAGAGGGTGTGACGAGAATTTATACTTGCTTGTAATAGCAAGCCACGGCCAGTAGGTGTCAGTAATTTACCGAAGTAATGCGTTGACCGCTCCGCGGTGCGTTTCCCGCTCGATGTGCAATAAATTAGTGCACCGAGGTTATATGTTATGTATTAGACTACACGTCTACAGAAGCATCATCAATATCTGCTGAAGATATTTGATATTATCCTTGGTGTTTAATTTATCCAGCGCCTCGTATGTTGAGTGAGGAAAAGCCAGCTGTCTCCTACCGCTCTTTCCCGGCTCTATTCGTGTTTGTGTCTTCGTTGTCACCGTAACTTTGACTTAAGTCTACCGTTGTGCGTAAACCACGGGGTTGCTTGAGCTGTAAATGCAAAGTCCCACACACACGCGTGGAACCCTCATGTGATTGACATCGCTGTGAGCCAATCGCAGCGCCGTTCTCTTGTATACCTCGCTGTGAATAAGTTGAAGGGGGCGGGGTTCCACGCTGCGCGACCGTTATTCCCCTCCCCGCGCGTTGAACGGGAGTGGGCTCGCGTCCCCACCGTTTTAACCGACAGCCGTTGTTTTTACCCTCGCTGCGACGGGGACCGGAGTCATCCATGGACACGCCGCGACACTCCCGGAGCTCGGAGACGCTGAGCTCCGTAGCGAATCACGGACCGTGTATATTGCGTTAGCGGAGCTGTGGTGCGGTTTGCTGAGGGATCGTCAGTTGTTTTCCCCCCCAGGTTCACCGTGGACGTGTGTGAGGTGCTTGTTGCCGTTACGCCCCCATTCCGGCGATTTGTACCGTGTTTCGGTTCTGTGTGGATTAGCAGTGCGGAGCCGGAGAGGAGTGATATGAGTGTGGCCCTCTGCTACATCCTTAGACCTCAGGTAACGAAAATAACAGCCTCTTTCCCTCTCAGATTCAAATTCACATCGTCTTGTTCCGTTATTCCCGTTCCACCTTAAATGGCGCAGCAATTCCGTTGTGTGTGACTAGCCGCCACAATGCAAGTGCTACACTATTTAAGGTGGAACGTAAAATTGAGATAGGATGTTCTCGTCGTTTTCTCATTAAACTCGGCGGTTAACGCCTTTGCTCAGTGGTATGCTGACGTTGCGCACGCGTTTGTGTGTGTGTGTGTGTGTGTGTGTGTGAGAGAGACCCTCAGTATCTGTGGAATCTGTATGCGGATGCTACACCTCCCTGTCCCACCCCCTCCACCTCTACACAAAGCCCTGGTTTTCCTTGGGGGTCTCGCCAAAGGGGCCTCGCACCGGTCATTTGTCATCATAACCTACATTTCGGTGACCGTTTCACTGGAAGTTCTCGCGGCAGTGCGCGAGGCCTCACGTTCACACCGTGTGCTTGTGAAACACCAGTAGACATGAGCACAGACGACTCGACGTTTATTTCCTCAAATGGCGTTTTTTTGTCTTTCTCCTTTACCCCCATTGCAGAAATGCCCGAGAGGAGATGCGCCTCGAGCGGGACCGCGGTCGACCGTGAAGGAATCGCGTGCGTCTCGTGCGCCGCGTCGTGAATGACGAGCGCGATGGAGAGGTCGCGCGGCGCGGGCTCGAGGAGGGCGCTGCTTGGCTTCTGCGCGCTCCTCATCTCCACGGTGATGCTGGTCTCCATAGCAACGACGGGCACACCTGTCTCAGGTACTGAATTACGGACTGAAGAGGCTTCAGGCACTAGTAATGCAGGATTGGCCCAGTTTTTTATTGTTATTATTTTATTTTTTCTTAACGATGGGTGTTAGTAGGTACTTTTTTTGCAAACTGACCAGCCTTAAGATTAACACCAGTGTGTGTTTTTGAAGTTAAGGTGCTGGAAGCAGGAGCTTAAGGATTAATAAGGACCTTGTTGTAATGGCTAGAAATGCTTGGTCTTGTGGAGTGTTCCAGGTGTGCAGTAGTTAGTATCTACCTAAAGTGATTTAAAGAAGGACAACTGTTTAATCAGTGACAGGATCATGGGCACCCAGTGCTCACTGATGCATATGGAGAGTAAAGGCTAACCTGTCTGTTCCAATTCCAAATAGTTGCTCCTGTTGGACAAAATGTTAATTCTGACTGATAGAAAGGGGTCAGAACATACAGTGGGTGATGGCATGAGGGGCACCTACACAATGTGAATGCTATGGCTGATTGGTATATATCAACTTCATGCCTTGTCGTTATCAAAACATATGTAGTGTGGGATAGATCTCCTGGGATTTGGCAATAACTTAACCCCGGAAAAATATTACATTAATCTGAACATGGCTGAGCTCTCACTTTACTCACGATTGAAACAATATGTCTATTAGGCCAGTCAGAATGATGACATTATTGACTTAATGCACAATGCACAATCTCAGTAATTTTTCTGACCTTGATTTTGGGAAGCCATGCTCACATGCCAGTTTACATGCATGTTTATTTAAATTAGAATGATTGCACCTGTGCACAGGCTTGTACACATATCAGTGGCATAACATGGTCTTAAAATAATATCAATTCAAGTATTTTATTTGTCACATTCAGTTCTACAACATTTGTAGAATTCTTTTCCAGCAATACTCTCTGAGTGTACTGCACATAGGCAATTTTTTTCTGTGACTAACAAAATAGTTATTTTGACAGGCATAGTTTATATCAGCTGTTTGAAAAAAAAGTATACCGGTATTCTAGTCTTGTAACAATTCTAGCCTGCAGGAGCACACGCTTACACAACATGCATTTTCTGCATGAAGAGTATGCACTGTGTGAAGAGTAGGGTGTTAATGTAGTGTGAACATGATAGCCTGCTTTCATATGACCAGAGTGCAATATTGGTATTGAAATACTAAGTACACTACAGTCTATGAGTGGGCGATACTGACAAAATATCATATTGTAGATGTTTTAAGACATTTTCTTGATACACAATATGCATCAAGATGTTCAGGTATTTTGGTGTTTTTTGAAGTATAACTTGAAATTATGTTTAAATCATCATTACAATGGTAATGTCAGATTACTTTAACAACAGAAATGTCTCTGCTGTAAGGATAAATTGAATATACTCAGTGTATTAAGGCTTGTCCTATGTGAGATGTAGTAAAGTACAATATTGCAAACAGAAAATACAAATTGTCAGATCATTTTTAGGACTGTGCATGATACTCTTTTGAGCATTTTGCTTCCCTCACTCTCAGGCACAAAACGTCACATGCAAGTCTCACACACACTCACACTGTGTCATGTTATATCCTAGAAATAATGCTGTATTATTTATTGGAAATATCACCCAGCACTATTTTGTTGTTTGTAACAGTCTGGTTATTTCAATATCTTACCCCAGTTTTTTCTGTGGCTGAAAGGGTGCAAAGCTAATCTCTGGCATTGAATAAACATAGATTTATAGTTTTCTTAGTTTTTCTTTTAGCCTACTTTGAAGGATATGCCACTCTCCCAGCTTTCTTTTCCTCTTTAGTAGTTCTCCGGTTTGAGGTGCTACACATTCATGCATATGCATACATTTCTGTCCTTTGTAACATGCACTAACCACGTTTTGCAAAGTTCAACATACTTTTCCTGAAAAACCCTGAAAATGCCTTTTTCTAAAGCAGAGCCTAGAAGCGGTCAGTCATGCTAATTCTATAGGTCTACTGCTGCTGCTTCTTCTGCTACTGCTGTTGCTGCTCCTGCTGCCGTGTTTTCCTCATTATTATCTCATGCCCAATTAAATCCTGCATGTATTGATGCTGTGGAGGCTTTATTAACAGCTGGTAACATGCATGAATGAATAGCACGCATATAGCGAAAGCTAGTGTTTCTCCTGGGAGTCCAATATTACTGGAAAGCATTTAGTAGGTGTTCACCTTTGAGCTGGGCGATATGGACAAATTAATGATTGATTTTTCCCCCATATTTATCCATTTCTATAATTATTAAGATTTTTGACACATTATGGTTTCCCACATCGTAATTTAGCAATAGAGATGTGCATCCCTGAATATAATGTTCACAATAATTAACTAAACAAATATCTTAAACTTACCGATTGCTATGTTCAAAGCACTGAAGACAAGGCCTGTTTTTCAGGGACACAGCCTTAACTATGTTGGCTGCATTGTCAGTTGTAATGTAGACCTGGTGGTCCTCCCTAAGCCCCCGGGATGACAGTGCATCTTCAAGAGCTACTGCAATTGTTTCTGCTGTATGATTCTTTCGGAAAATAAGCTGTTTGCAAATATTTCTTCTGTAAATTCCATTCCATGTCAATGTAGTAAATAGACTTATGTACGGCTCCGACATCCAACTCGACCACAAGTCTGCAGTAGTATTTAAAATCTGTTAAAACAGCTTCTAACTTTGCCCAACATTCACTATAGAGCTGCGGAAGCACAGTCTGAGAACAATGTTTTCAACCGAAACCTCGGATCAACTACTTGCAAAAATTTTCTAAAGTCTTCTTTCTCAACAATTTTCACTGGCATCATATCTTTAGTCATGAAGTAGGTGACTACATTTGTGATCTGTTTCATTGTTTGGTTTACGTAAAGTCGAAACGATTGACCGCTGTTTTGACAGAGCACCACTGCTGGAAGGCTTGTTAGGATTTGAGGATTCTTTATGGCAATCCGCATGATCGACTGGGTGATATTTTTGAAAGTGGTGAAATAGGTTTGTTCTGTTGCCAGTGTTTGTTAGGACCTGTCGGCGACATATCTTGCAAACTGTCTTCATTTGTGTTTGTGTTTCATTTGTGTTCCCTTTTTTTTAACCTATCTCCTCCTGAACCAGTAACACATTTACATCCCCTCCTTCACTCACCGCAATGTCCCGATAGATTTTTTTTACACGCATGAGTTTGCTAATGTTTACCACATTTTCTTTGTGTGCAACCATAACCATGACCCCCCGCAATCCATTTGGACAGCTTGCCAACCCCGCCTCTCGCCATATTTAGGGCCTGGACCAATAGGCGTGAGCTAACGGAGGTTTGACTGTATAGTATATGTATCAAATAATCACAGTTCACTGCAAAAAACTACTGGTCTATAGATAAGCAGATGGGCTGGCAATCAGGATCGATCGAACACTGCAGCGATACCTAATGGCTGTTTGATGTATTTGTGTATTGTGTGTTGTGAGAGAATGAATGAAATCCTGAAAGTGATATAAAACTGTGGATCCTGTCAAAATGATGAGGCTAAGGGGAACAGCTGCACTACAGACTATTGCATAACAGGACAAGTAACAATAGCTAAAAGCTAGAATGCCACATCGTACACATACTTTGTGTCTGGTTTATTTTATTCCACTTACTATAAACAGTCATGGCCAAAAGTTTAAACGAGCATCATATGCTTGAAATAAAATGAGTTACCCACAATTTTGAAAAAGGTGCCAATAATTTTTGTCTGGCCCGGTTTTTGAGTTTTTTTGTGAAATTATGTGAAATTTGGCTTTTTTCTTTGCTTTTTTGTGCTGATCCAATGCTCATAAAGGAAATAAACACGTGTGAACCAAAACATTTGTATTTGCTATAGTCCTTTGGGGGAAATGGTGCATTTTCTGGAAAAATTCCAGGGGTGCCGATAATTTCGGCCATGACTGTAGGTACACTTTGCAGTTGACAGTTGTTGCTCGGGATCATTTCTTAGCTTCTTTTACCCTGTTCATCAGTGATTAGGACGCCACAAGGCCACCAGTGAGCAGGTGTTGGGTAATGAATCATTCTCAGCACATGGTAGTGGTATATTAATGTGTGTTGCACTGGTACTTGTGAATCTTTTTTTTTAAACTGTCCACCCACCTATCAAATCTATATGGCTCTTATAACTTGTTGGTCTGCCTTACAGATGTAAAGTTATTAATTATGGTTTGTCTGATGTTGCATAGTTATTATTATTCACCCTCTAATCTTTAATGAGTAAGAGACTGTGCCATTGTTGGTCTGTTGACTTTTCTCAGTCCAGCACCAATCCATGCAACACACACACACGCACACACACACACACACACACACACACACACACACACACACATACATACACTGATTAGCATGAATATCTAGTTATTTCATTACAGTGGCACCAATGGGGTATATAATAGGCAGCAGTCAGTTCCTTAAGTCAATGTGCTGAAAGTATGACACTTTGGCCACTTTGATGTAGGTCATATAGTAATGGCCAGACCAAGGGTGCCAGACTCCCGTCTTAGAGGGTTGGCGTCCAGCACAGTTTGGTGATTTCCCTGCACAAACACACCTGGTGCAACTCACCTGTTAATTGCCAGCTGTACTGATTGTGTTTGAGGATGTTAACTTCCAAATAATGCTGGACACCAAACCCAGGACTATATCTCGATACCTAGGCAAGACAGCCTAAGATCTCCAAAACTGCAGGTCTTCGGGAATTGTCTGGTGTGATACCAAAGAGGAGCTCCTGTTGCACAAAATGCTGATGCTGACTCTTATAGAATGATGTTAGAACACACAGTTCATCTCAGTCAGAGCTGTTTCAACAGCACCTACTTAATATTAGGCACATGGTGCTAATGTTATGGCTGATCAGTGTGTTTGTGGAGATCATGAAGCAGAGTGAGGTCTTTGACGATATACTGTATTTAATCTGTATACCTGAGCTGAGTGTTAAGGTAGCAGTAGATGATTGTGTTCAAATCTTTTGAGTCAAAACAGGTCTGAGCTTGAATTTGGACATCTAAGCCTGTGACTGTGTTTATAAATAGGCTTTATAAAGTGTATGAAGCGCTTTTGTAAGGAGTGTGTGAGACTGTTGGCATGAGTTTTGAAGCTTGTACACACACAGGCAGGGCGGAGGATGGCTGATAGCAGAGCATTTGTGAAGGCAGATGGCTGTGTGGCTCTAGATCAGACACCACAGTGGCTGTATGAGAAGGATGAACTCTTTCGGCCTTTAGTGTGCCTCTGGACCTGCTGGGTTTGGTGGGAAAGCGCACAGTAGGTGCAGTTCACGGGGTGATGACGGAGAGTGTGTTTACAGTGACTGCTTGGTCATACACACAAATACTTAAACACACAGATGGCTCAGTGTGGAATACAGATGGTTGAGAATGTGTCCCAGGTGAATTATGTAGTAAATGTTCATCAGTTGAGAAAATGTTGGTTCCACATCTGTCTTTCTCTCTCACTCTCAAGCACATACAGTCTTATGCAAAAGTTAATAACAGATTAACTAAATAACAGATTTTGTAATTGAAAATATAGTCTTTCTAGGACATGGGGGAAAAACAATATTTTCAGCAAACATTGATGCCTAGTTACTTTTTATGCCAAAAATAAAAAGATTATTATGGCACTGTGGAAAAGTTTGGGCACCCTTAGATATATAAAGTCTCAGATTCTTTTTACAAGGTTTCAGACCTTAATCAGCTCATTAGATCTGATGCATGGCAACAGCTGCCATT
>JBBIGC010087698.1:0-10204 GCA_037576955.1 Lepidarchus adonis
CTGCAGTGTCTGGCAGTTGCGGTTCTGATGCTGCGGAACCGTCTGCCAGAAGGGAGTGGGGAGAACAGTGCATGTGAGGGGTGGAAAGTGTCCTTCACGATGCTGATTGCTCGACGGATGATGTATGTCTGGTAGAGCTGGGAGATGGAAGGGAGAGGGGCCCCGATTAGGAGGAGCCAGGAAGTGACGGGACGAAGAGCGCACGAAAAGCAGAAGCAGAGAGGAGTAGTGATGGGAGTTCCGGCTCTTTTAAGCGAGTCGACTCTTTGGCTCAGATTATTAAAAAGAGTCGCTCTTTCGGCTCCCAAACAGCTTGTCAGATTTTTGGTTGTTTAAATTAATGTATTAACAAAAATAATGCAAAATTAAGTATAAAATGAATCACTAGTGAACAAACATGCATTATATCAAATATTTATTATTTACATAGCTTATTATACTGGTGTTTGGAGGCAGAGGTATAGACAGGAAACTGTTATCTCTGCATTTATTTTTTTTAATGAACAAAGAAAGAGTATACAGCATACAAACAGATGAAGTATACAAAGGAACAGAACATAATCACACAAATCCAGGGGTAAGATCTAAATACTATCTAAATGCATGTAAAAATTCACATATGCATATTGTTTTGAGATCTTTTTTGTTAGTGGAGCCTGATATCGATTGTATGTATGATTTCACATCCTTAAGAAAATGGCATAAATATGGTGACTTATTAGCAAACTTACATTTATGGATAAAACATTTAGTTAAGAGTATAAACAATTTTATTACAAAATAGCATTTAGCATTCTTCTTGGGGACCTTAAAGAAGCAAAATTAAAAATTTTCCCATCGTAAACATCCCTGCTTTCAATGCTGAGACTCTGAACTTCCGGTTTTGTTACTCCGCCCATAATCTAGGTGTCACTCAAATCACACGTTGCCGCTGTAGCAAAGTTATGTTTCTTACAGTTGTGGAACATCACCAAACTTAGTGATTCCTCACTACACAAGATGCAGTAAAGTTAAAACACGTGTTTGGAAGCAACAGATTGCACTACTCTGTTGCGCCTACAGAAAACTGCAGTCAGATTGCAAGTAACATTGCAAATTTCTCACTTGTGGGATAAATAAAATCTTAGTACACACCAAAAGCCATAAATTCCAGCATATAACTAAAAAAACTAGAAAACTAGAAAACTCTGTTTTCTCTGCTAACTTCAGAGTCTGATCGAATTAATCTTTATATTTCAAATAATAAAAAATATATAAATAAAAATGTACACATTTACTTTTAATTGTACATTTGTTTTATTTAAAGTTTTAATTTATTTAGCTTATTTTTTATTATTTCGTTTCCGTATTTGTGTGGATTTAATTAGCGATTGCTCACTCAGAACTTTTCTTTCCACATTTTCCACAGTGCTTCAAAATGAAACTATCAATGACCAACTTTCACAACTTTTTTTCTTTGAAGTTGTACAGAATTTATGTAGTCTGCACTGAGTTACTGGCACTGTAAATTTTCGTTTCCTAGCTAAAAGGTCATAATAGCTTAAGGGCTGATATGGAACACAATAAAATCAGGTAATATAATCCATTAAACCTTTCTTTTTACAATAAACATAAATAAAGAAACAAACAAATGAAAATGTTTCCATGATTCGCAACAACGAATCGATTAAATTGATAAAAATCGATTACTAAAAGAGTTGCCAACAAAATTCATAATCGATTTGTTTTGTCGCGTGACATGGAGACATTTGATTATTACAAAAAATTAAAACTTTAGTTGGGAGCGGAGTGAACACACTCGGTCTCTCTCTCGCACTGATGCTAGCGCCTCAAAGAATTTTAAAGTTCATATTAAGCTGTGTTGAAATGTATGATGTAAATGAGTATAATTGAAGTATATTATTATAAAAGCTCAAGGAGCAACATGTTTGTGCACTTTCTGAAGATTTTAGTTCTGTTTTTGAATAAAGGGTTTGAAATTAATGCTTTTCTTGTTTTTTTTAATCCGAATCAACAATTAATCTGAAAAATAATTGATGGATTAATCAATTATTAAAATAATCGTTAGTTGCAGCCCTAATGTTAGCCCATTATTGAAATAGTGAAACAAAATAACTGCCTTGTTACATTTTTCAGGGTAAAAAAAAATGTGCTAAGCCTAGCCAGCCTGGGGAGGATTCACTTTAATGCTGTTATTGATTAGACATGGCCACTTGCAAATTCTTTTCTGCAATAAAATCAAATACCCCAGCCTTACTTTTAATGAATATAACAGATGCCACTGAAATAAGGAAAATCTATGCCTTCATCATACTCCCTGTCTCCATCTTCTATCAGGAAATCCACCTTCCCTGTGAAATTCCCTGTGAAACTTTATTTAGCAAATGTGCAAACAGAAACGAGGTACATAATAAGTAGAATAAAGACATACAAGTACAGAATGAACCACAATTGTATAAACATGCCATTAGAAGATAAATAAAAAAAGAAATAGAAAAATAATAATAAAAAAATAATATGTTTATACATATATAGGTAAATACAAACATATATTAGACAAAGTAAACTTAAAATATTTACAGGGGCATAAAAGATATTTAAATTAACTTAAAGTTATCAAGAAGAGAAAATAATTTAAGGGCTTCAACACCTTTAATCATTTTCAAGGACTTACTAAATAGGGTTAAGTCCTTCCCTGTGAAATGCACTGCAGTACTCAGAGGAGGAACACGGGCCTACTCTCGACTTCATGTGCGACAGTTGTGCGTCACTTTCCGGCTCCGTTGCGACAGTGCTACATTATCTGCTTTACGTCTTCCACATGGCAGCGCATGCTGCACGTGCAGGTGTCGTTAAACACTGAGTAACTTGAAACACAGAACGATGGGAAAGACCAAGAATGCGAGATTCAAACGGTCGCAGTTCACGCCTGACGGGCTCTCTGTGTCTGCTGTTAAGGACGTCGAGCAGGAGGAGGATGAAGTTGAATCTCCAGCTGCGGAGTTACTAGAGAAGGTAGCTGAGCTAAAGGCTAATGCTAACTACACCGGGTGCCTTAACACATGTACTCACGTCATTTTGTGCTGTCATCTGCTAAACATTATTTTAAAACCACACGATGAAACAGCACTTAGTTTAAGTTAATATTCTATACCACCGAGTCAGTTCTGAGTATCTATTTCACGAGGTTCCTAGAAATTATTCATGTTATTTGATTCAAGATTTGTCATGTGTACAATGCACAGGTACATGTTCAATGAAATTCTTACTTGAAGCCTTATTGCAGTCTATATACAATATACACACACAGGGGAGGAGTATGGGGTGAAATATATACAATAAAATAAGGAAAATAATAATAGAGAAGTACAAACTACTATCAGATACTTAACAAAAACACAAACTACAACACAAAACACAAAAGTGTAGGTGGGTTGTGTAAAGGTGCAGGTAAAGTGATAAATAATAAATAATATTTCTTGTGCAAAAATATTACATTTATGTTCATGCTCTGTGTGTATTACAGTCCACATTCCTAGTAGTCTAGGTCCAATTTCCTTCCAGTGTGTCAAGATCTAACACAGGTTTCCCTCTACTGTCTATCTGTCTAACTGACTGACAGAGAATCAGTCAGTCAGATTTGCATCTGGCTGATTGCTTGATTGTGTGACTGTCTTTTGGTGATGTTCTCTCAGTTGCAGAGTCCATGTGCAGACATACGTGAGTATGCATGTGCGAGCATCTCACGTGTTGTGCAACAGAGTCAGGCCATCCCTGGCTTCCTGCAGAGAGATGCTGTGAGAAGGTTAGGACCACTACTGCTGGACAGCAGCCTGGCAGTCAGAGAGACTGCTACAGGGGCACTCAGGTAAAACATCAGGGCTAGAGAGGTCACAGAAAGGTAAAAAGTACTTTAACATAATTATGATTATGGTCTAAGATGTGCAGATACATTGTTACTGAGATGGTGTACCAATGGATGGAAGTAATAATGCTAATTTCTATCATAAGAATCATGCAGTTTTTGTTTACATGGAGTTGAATGAACTCCATATGTAATAAATGGTTTCTCTAAGTTCAGTTGGTTACTGTATGTGTGTTTTGCAGAAACCTGAGTGCGTGTGGAGGCCCAGATGTTGTTGAGGACATGGTGCGGCAGGATGTCCTCACTCCTCTGACTGCATTGCTGAAAGAGGTGATGGCACCTGCTGGCTTTTACAGCAGATACATATACAAAGTACACTGCCAAGAGCTGAGCTCTTGTTTACTGACTGAAATGGAATTAATTTGGCTGTTTTGATGCCTTTTCTATCTGTAGGCTCCCATGTTATATTTTATATAATTCTTTTTTTCTTTTTCTTTTTTTACTACATACTACTGATGATTGTATATTCAGTGCTGTTAAGCAATGAAAGCAACTGAATAGGGTTTCAACAGTTACTCTATTGAATTAAACAGTAATGAGCTGCAGTTGTGTAAAAAAGTTAGGACATCCCGTTAAATATTCAGTTCTTTTTCAGGAAATGTTCACAAATTGATGTCTAATCTTGTTTTTATTTATCCGTGGAACATCACTATTCACTATTTAATTGCAGGTAAAACAACAAAATTAATCTTGATTTATTCATTAAACAAAACTGTGTATTCTAACTGAGGAAACTGTTAGGATGCTCTACCCCTAAAGCGATCTACCAGTCTCTGACATCGGTCTGAGGAAGGTTTGTTCCCTCAATGCAGAATTCTTTAAGCTGTGAGATATTTCAGGGCTTTCTTGCATGTACAGCCTGCAGCATCTAAATGGTATTAAGATTAGGGCTATGACTCTGCCTTGGAAGATTTACTGGTGTGTTTTGGGTCATTGTTGTGTTTCAGGATCCAGTTCCAGTTCAACTTAATGTTCTTACAGATGGTCTCATGTTCCTGATACATGGTAGAATTTATTGTGGATTCTATAATGGTGATCTCCATGCCTCACAGTTGGTATCTTTTTCTAGAATGCTGTATTTGGTTAACAGACATGCACTCTGTTCTGGTGTCCAAATAATTAAATTTTATACAAATTTGTCCAAAGGACATTATTCTAGAAATCCTGGTTTTTGTCTATGTTTTCTCTGGCAAACTTTAATCTGGCCTTGGTGTTTCTTTTAGAGAACAATGGTTTCCTCCTTGCACACCTCCCATGCATGTTAAAGTTATGCAGTATCTTTCTGATTTTAGAGTCATGCACTTTCACATCAGCAGTGGCAAGAGTCTGCTGTAGGTCCCATGATGAGATTTTAGGGTTTTTGGAGACTTCTTTTTGCATCTTGCAGTCTTCTCTTGGGGTGAATTTGTTTGGACAGCATGTTGGCAGTTGTTTTGGAACTATTTTTCACTTGTAGACTTACAAGCTGCTACATTCGTCTTTCTGAAGACCTTTTTTTGATCTCACCATGGTGTTTACAACAGTCAGGAGCACACCAAACTAATGTCTGAGGTTTAAATGGGGCAGACCTCCTTCAAAATGCTGAGTAATTATGTGCACCTGATTGCTTGTGATTTGAGCAATTTAATTAGGAATAAAGTTGATGTCCTATTTTATTCCTCACAATCACATTTTTGTAGAGATACATTTTACAGAGGATTTTAAGTCAGTCTTCAGTTTTAATTGTTTAGTTGTATTATTTTAATCTCCCAGTATGGTTCAAATTGAGATTAAATATCCATGAATGTTACAAAAACACACAGGCTTTCATAGGGCATCCTAACTTTTTACATGATTATGTTGTTAAAAGTTCCTGATTGAAAAAAACTTGCTTTATTAATGGGGGAATTATTAAAATAAATGTAGGACATTAAATCTTGATCATAGTTATTCTATCATGGATGCACATGTTCACTTAAATGACTTAATTAACTTGGATCATTTTCCCACTGTTCTCGTGCTGCACGTAGCTCTTCCCTTTCTGTTTTATTACTGCCTTACCTAGCAGTATTAGTGCACATGAAATGCAGGGTATTACACTTGCATATTCATTGTTCTGTTTTATCTGGCATACTTGTACATAGAAATGTTTGCCTTTTTAGAATTTATATACTATAATGCTCATTTTGCACCAAAGAGGACGGAGTACAGTTTTGTTTACAATGACAACAAAGATTCTGTTATAATCTATATCGAGTTTGATTTCTAGCAGCCTGGTACTTGAATCCCAGATCTGATGAAGGACTGTTCTCGCTGCTCCTGTAGTGAACCCTGGCCACGTCTTATGCACTTTTGTTTATACAACTATTGTGTAGTTTAAGAGGTCTTGACCATGACAATGGATATCTTTGTGTCTGCAGTGCTGTGGAGGGTTCCAGGTCAATTCCTGCCCGGTGAAAAAGGAACAGAAGCACACACTTGATGACGTGGCTAATGAAGCTGTGAACTTACTATGGAACCTCTGGTACACACGCAGTGCTCATTTACTAATTTATGTACATCAATTTTGCCAGTGAGCTTTGCATAATGACAACTCATGATTTTAGGGTTTTGCATGACCATTTTGCAGAATATCTTTATCTCATAGAGCCTTCATGTTATGACCTGTTCAAAAGACAGTCCTCCTTATAACATCAGTGGTGATGGGTCAGGTTTAACTGTGGTAGGCTTAACAGACAGATATTTAATTACAATAATGTATAATAATGTACAATAACCATATCATCACATAATTGTTATTAAACACATTAATGCAGTCATTTTTTTTTTGTAGTTTGCTCCTTCCAACCACAAATAGTGGTGCAGGCTGAGGCTATAGCCTTGTTCTTCAATATGGCAACTTTCAACAAGTTTTTAGATTTTTTTAAACTATTGATAAATCAGAATGTGCATTTTTGTAAATGTGATATTTTTGTTAATATTAAATAAATTACACAAGTGTGAATAATCAGTTAACAATTTTATTACCTTAACATTTTATCTGTGTGTGTGTGTGTGTGTGTGTGTAGTGAGAGCAGCAGTACAGCAGTGTCGGTGTTTAATAGAGTTGGACTGCTAGATGCTCTGTTGCCATGCTTTGAGAGACACCCACACAGCATACAACTTGCTTTATCAGCAGGTAAGTTGTGAACATACACACTCATTGAGGGATTTGTGTATGGATTCCAGATGTTTCATCATACAGTTTGGTCCTCAGTTTCTAAACCATGGTTTGTATCACAGTATATCTTTGGAGAAAAAAAGCAGGATATGCCACACATGATCTGGAAGTGGTGTACAGATTTGCAGTGGGATGACGTTCCCATTCTGCGACAGCCTCTTAGCATATAAGTACATTTCTCACTGTTGTGTATAAAGTGGTTGCGCTCTGCACATTTAACTTTGATCTGAGTCTCATATTAAATCATACACATTTAATAGTGAACAAAATGAAATGTATGTGTACTTGCATAGTCTGCACATTGTCACTAAACACAGCCACATACTTTCTCTCTCTGAGACCCAAAAATAACATCGTTTACGGCCTGTCCCGTGAGCTGAACCGAGGATTTTGGTTCAGAACGTTCATTTGAAAGATTATACATTTACATTTACATTTATTCATTTGGCTGGAAACAGGAAACAATCTAGCATAAGTAAAGATGAGTGTAATGTTTGGCTTAAATGAGCATACTGTTTCAGCGCTCCTCCCTGCACATGCACACTGCAGTATCAGTGTGGAAATATTATTTTCCTTTCTGATACTTGTCTAGCTAAAGCATTTACCATTAAACACCTTTTTAATCCTCAATAGAATAGAATAGAATAGACTTTTGTCATTGTACAGGAGTACAACAAAATTGTGGGTGCTCCACCCAAGCAGCGGTGCATCAACAGAAGAAATAGAAAAACAATAAAATACACTAAGAATTAAAAATATATAAAAAAAAATAAACAAGAATAATTTGGAAAGGATAAACATGAAGAAATAAGATAGAATGTGGAGTGATATATTCAGAATGTGGTGGTGATATATACAAAAAGTGGCGTTTTTTGGCGTGATTCAGTCCTTAGTTTATTAATTATGTGTTCTGTTATGGGTAATTTGAAGTCATGATGGCCCAGGGTTTGTTACCATGGTATCTGCATCCAGCAATAATTTTAGAAATGTTGGTTTTAATTTAGTAGGACTCCTACATATTGTCAACCAGCCACGCAGACAATACGAGTAATGACATACAGGCTGCCGAGTTCTTGCATGCTGCATTAATGTGGGTATAAAAAACTTGGAGCCACGCTGATGTCACCTTTCTCTTGGTCTAAATGTGTGTTTGTGTGTAAACTTAAAGGTTTTTTTGCATGTTCAGCTCACTGCCTGCAAACAGTAACTGAGGACAACTCCGATCTCACCGGAAGTGTGAATGGGGCGGTTTTGGCAGCACTGGAAAATGTGCTGCTGTCCACAGAGTCCAGCATGGACTATATTCTCTTACGCACACTTGCTGCAGGTACTGTTGATGGAATTTTTTTTTACATTAAATTATTTCTAAATAACCGTTTGAAACAAAAGTTTATACAATGAGGAACATAAGCATTTGAACACCCTGCAATTTTGCAAGTTCTCCCACTAAGAGATCATGGAGGATCTAAAATTCACATTGTAGGTGCATTCCCTCTGTGAGAGACAGCATTTTTTTATTTTTTTATTCAGGAAATCACTGTCTGATTTTTAAAGAATTTATTTGTATTACACTGCTGCACATAAGTATTTGAACACCTGAGAAAATCAGTGTTAAAATTTGGTATAGAAGCCTTTGTTTGCAATTATGGGGTCAAACATCCTGTAGTTTTTGACCAGGTTTGCACACACTGTAACAGGGATTTTGACCCTTCAGACAATGTGATTTCCTGAAGTTAAAATGCTGTCAGAGGGAATGCACCTATAATGTGAATTTCAGATCCTCCATGATCTTTAAGTGGGAGAACTTGCAAAATCGCAGGGTGTTCAAATGCTTTTGTTCCTCACTGTAAGCTTCTGCATTTTCCATTCAGTACAGCCTTTTGTAAGTAGAACAGATATTTTATTAAGAATTTATTACCATTTGTGGTCAATTTGATCACGGTTAATTGCAAAATAATGTGATTAAAAGCTTAATTATTTTTTTGCATTTGAAAGCCCAGAATATGCATTATATCAGACCTAATTTGTGATTTGTGGTTGTGGATTTTTACAATATTTTGGCTTTTTTTGGCATGAAAACAGATGGGTGGGATTTGAAAGTGCTGACTACATCCTGCCAGTGCAGAATTTAATTTAACATGCTCATTGCAGTTTGTGATTACATAGCTGGTATTACATAAACTTGTGTACTGTAAATCCAACATAATGTCAAACAACTGGACTTCTGTGGTTTAATTAAATGTTGTGTTAGTCAAAGTGGGACATTGTCAAACTGGTACCTTTTTTATGTGATTTGAAAATGTCATCTGTTACTGTCCAAAATAACTTGGAAATCAAATCCAGTTAAATTTACTTTCTCTGAAAGTTAATATTTATTCTCTTGTAATCTTACCTTTCACGTACAGTTTTGCTTCTGACAGCAGGTATCATAGCTACTTAAATGCTGACCACAGAAAAGGCTGATGTGTCCTGTTGAAATAAATTGTATTACGTCTGTTTTCTTAGGATCAGTGTGGAACCTGAAGGGTTGTTTCTCCTCCTCACGTCAAGCCGAGGCCTTGACCACAGTGGTGGCCACTCTTGCTCACTGCCTCAGTTTGGATGCTGGAGAAGTAATCTCTGGCCTATGGCAGACGCAGACGAGCCGGCTAGCCACCAGCAGTGCAGGAGAGCCAGCTTCAGGCCATACAGAGGAGCAGACAGCAGGGGGCACTGTGGAGGAAGAAGAGGAAATGGAAGAGGAAGATGGGGATATGAGCAGAGGAAGGAAGATCAGAAAGCAGGCAAAGATAGATAAAGATATCTCTGATTTCCTGCCAGTGAGTTTTCTCTTTTAATCCTAAATGTTTAAAATAATTGTCATAATACTTTTAAACCTTTAAATGCATAACACCTTGATGTATAGGCGTTTTAAATAGTATAAACTATCCATTTTCCAAACCATTTTGGGTCGCGGGGAAGCTGTAGCCAATCCCAGCTGACTGCAGGCCAGGGCAGGATTCACCCTGGTTCCTCTCAAGGTTTCTTCCTATTTAGGGAGTTTTTCCTTGCCACTGTCGCTTTGCTTGCTCATTTGGGGC
>JBBIGC010087709.1:0-10204 GCA_037576955.1 Lepidarchus adonis
AACACAGGCCCAACACAGACCCAACACAGGCCCCAACACAGGATCCAACACAGGCCCCAACACATGCCCAACACAGGCCCCAACACATGCCCCAACACAGGACCCAACACAGGTCCCAACACAGACCCAACACAGGTCCCAACACAGGTCCCAACACAGACCCAACACAGGACCCAACACAGGACCCAACACAGGGCCCAACACAGACCCAACACAGCCCAACATAGACCCAACACAGACCCAACACATGCCCAACACAGACCCAACACATGCCCCAACACAGACCAACACATGCCCCAACACAGACCAACACAGACCCAACACTGAGGGGCGTGAGGGGTGTGAGGGGTGTGAGGAGTGTGAGGGGCGTGAGGGGTGTGAGGAGTGTGAGGGGCGTGAGGGGTGTGAGGGGTGTGTAACGACTGTACTCCCATGTTCACCCAACAAGTGAATTGTGCCACTAGAGGGAAAAATACACTGATTTATTTAAATGATAAATAACACACACACCAGGGCGAGTCAGATCACCTCTGTTCCTCATACCAGATCCACCTCAGAGATGATGGAGACGCAGCCCAGAGAAGCTTCACCCGACTGCAGAACCGTGGACAACAACCGATCAGCTGTAAAAAAGTCTACAACACAGAACAAGTACACGGGCAACACGTACGGACTGTGTGTCATTAGCTAAACCGCTTCTCTCCGTGTCCGGTGTCTAGTTTTTTGGGTCATGGTGTAAGTCCAGGTCTATTTTCTGTGTCTCGACTTTTCTTTCATGTTTTTGTGTCGCTCCTGAGGTGTTTACCTGTCTTTGTTCATGTGTCTAGTTTGGTTTCTCGTTCTGTTCCGTCTCCCTCTGTGTCTTTATGAGGATCATTTTGAATCCTGTTTCAGTTCCTGCTTTTGTTCGTCTGTCCATCTTTGTATAATGCTGTTTTTGTTCGTCTGTTTTGGTTTTGTCAAGTGACATCGTCATAGTTCCTTGTTTGTTTTAGGTTTTGTTTGGTTGTTTGGTGTTTTTCTCTTTTGTCCACTTGTGTGTTTTCTCTGTCGCTAGTGTGGCACAGGCTTCACAAGGTTCCTCCAGGTTCCTTAGTAACATCTCAGACTGTTACACTTTTTGCAGTTTGAGTTTTGAAGACTGACCTCTTCTTAATAAGGTAACAATAGTCTTGAACGTCATTTAAACACTGAGTGATGATTGTTTGAGGTCCTCAGACGCCTCCTCTGTTATGGCAATGATACATATCCATAGATATTTAGTGTGTGACCAGGTTTGGCTCCATTGATTGTGATTCTGAATCTTTTTTAAAGAAATGTTTGGCCAAATATCATTACTTTGTTTAATTTGTTTAACTAGCTCTTCTTTACCTACTGTTCTATCTTGAATTGCTTGTTCATTTCTGCAAAACCGTTCCAGACCATTAGAAGGAGGTGTTGACGCTTAGGTTATGCGAGTTAGCGGAAACTATAAAGAAATGCCAGAGAAAATTCTGAAAGCTACAAGCATGTTGAATAAACTAGAGAACAGGATTTCAGAGCATGAGATTTCCTTTATTTGAGTCAAGTTATCACATACTGGTGATGAGGTTACTGGAAAAGTCCTGAGGTGACTGGATGAGTGCAGGATGAATGGTAGAGAGATAGAAGCTGAATTACTTTAACATGTTTCTCTCTTGCCACTGCTACACCAGCTGCTGAGGAAAGATGTTCCATGTTCCATGAAGCTGGAAGAAAGATCAGGAAGACGCTTTTCATTTGTCAAACTGCTGCTGAAATGAGCCAATGCGACGCCTCTCCTTACGGATTTCACTTTTCCATGAGACGAAGCCCGTTCCACAGACAGTGCAGAGGTGGGCAACAATCCTGGGATCTTACGAGTACAACATTATATACAAAGCAGGCAAGGAGCACGCGAATGCAGACAGTGAGCAGACAGACAGTAGGAGGACGACCCAGAGCAGGTTCTCATGCTGGAGGTGATGGAAGCAGTGGACTAGAGATCAGACAGTTTCTGAAGTGCTGCTCTGGTGTGTGATTAGATAAGTGGATGCAGAGCTCAGAGGAGGGTGGAGTTTAGTGTGACAGACAGACGGACGTGTGCTCTGGGGTGAAAGTGGTTGTTCCAAGGAAAGGAAGGAATGTCATTTTGAAGTAACTGTGCAACATGCACGCAGGTGTATCCAGAATGAAGAGCTGCTCATGTGTGGTGCTGTAGGACGCTCGGCCGGTCAGACAGTGGAACATGCTTCACAAGCCAAGAGTGTGAAACAGAACAGCATACAGGATATGACATCCACACCCTTCCATCTGGAGCAAAATGGCCTTGTAGAAAACCTTCATAGACTGCTGCATGATGACTGTGTGTATGTTTGTGTGTGTGTTTGCCGTCTCAGCGATTAGCTAAGTCCAGACCTTGTACATTTCTATTGCATTTGCACAGCTGATAGAGAAGACTGTACTGTTCAATGCATTGTATGTTTTTATAGAAATGGCCTCTGTAAAATATTGTGATGACTCTCACAACTCTCGACTGCTTTTGCTGAACCCACCCCCTGAAAGCCACAAAAATGCCCTAACTAAACACACAAACCCAAATTAGTCCCATAAACACACACACAACACAACATACCCCACCAGAATATATTTATCCCAAAACACACAAAACAAAACTTCCAGGTGACTGTGTGGCACCAGCATGCCCACCCTAACCCTCAACTCCACTACAATATTGCATTTAGGAGATTTGTGCAAATAAACCCCATCATATAGGAGGATGGTTTCCCCTTGGATCCTCCCAGGGTTCCTTCCTACGGTTTAGTTTTTCTTTGTCTCTATTGTCGTTTGCTTGCTCATTAGTTGCTCAGAACTGGATTCTGTAAATAAGCTGCTTTGTGACAACATCAGTTGTAAAAGTGCTTATACAAATAAAGTTGGACTTGACTTGACAGTGTTCCAGTTACTAGTGGGAATCTGATATTTCAGTAAGCCCCATAAAGTTTCCAAGTTGGCTGCTCCTGATAACTTTATTGTAATCTTGGTATATTTTACTATTTTAGCAGCCACGTGTCGTCTTTAAGTACTAATGATATTCTCACAAAAGAGCACAAAGGGTCCTGGAGAACAAAAATGACAGCATTTGTGCTCCAAGTTGTGGTGGGATTTTGCATGTTCCATGCATTGTGGACTGTGTAGTTTCTAGTGCAGGAAAACATGTGGGTAATACAGGCAGAAAACAGGTGGAAAGAGAGTTGCTTTCTGGGGATTGCAGCAAGAGTATGAATTGATAGCACATATAGTAGTAGAATGCAGTTGAAAGCCTAGACAAGGCAAGTTTATTTATATAGCACATTATCATACACTTGTCGTTCAATGTGCTTTACAAGGTTAAATGGAAAGTATAAAAGCATAAAAATAGGCCAAGAGAATAAAAGAAATAAGCATAAAAGGAATGCAATAGATAAAAATGAATAAATATGCATTAAAGAAAAAAATATAATAAAATCTTGATATAAGAGCTTATAAGACATTGTGGAGATATATTTAGGACCCAAACCACTGACTGACCTGATCAGGATGAGGAGAACTTTGAACTCTCTTCTGTATGTAATTGGAAGCCAGTGAAGAGACTTGAGGACTGGAGTGATGTTTCTCTTTTCTTAGTTTTAGTTAAAATCCTGGCAGCAGCGTTTTGGATCAGTTGCAATTGTCTGATGGTCTTTTTGGGGAAGGCCAATGAATAGGCAATTGCAATAATCAACCCTGCAGGATATGAAGGCTTGAAAAGGTTTTTCTAAATCATGTGTTGAAAGAAAGTCTCTGATCTTAGCGATGTTTCTGAGATGCCAGAAAGCTGATTTAGTGATTGATTTGATAAGATGACTAAAACTGTTTTTTGGTCTGGAATGTGCGCTGTAAACCTCTAGATTCCAGATAAGCACTCAGTTTTAACCTTCCTACTCTGTTCCCAAACAGAATTATTTATATAAGTTGTGTTGCATCCAGTCATTTCCTTCTCCAAGACACAGACAGCGAATCAGTGCGGCTGAAGTCTTCTGGAGAGAGAGAGAGATAGTCAATATGATAGATATGATAGTCTATTTTGCATTTTTTAAATAATTTAACCAAGAGGAAGCATGTACAGATTGAACAGAAGGGGCCTGAGGATGGACCCTTGAGGAACTCCGTAGGTCATGTCGGTTTGTACAGATTTGCAAGTGTCAATGGATACAAAATAACTCCAGATTTCCAGGTAAGTCGCCATTTGAGGACTGTACCTGAAAGCCCGACCCAGTGTTCTAGTCTATGTAATAGTATTTTGTGGTCAACAGTATCAAAGGCTGCACTGAGGTCGAGTAGAACAAGCACGGTTATTTTACCAGCATCTGTGTTTAGACAAATATCATTTACTATCTTTATGAGAGTCTGTACTGTGATGCTGACGAAAGCCAGATTGAAAGATATGAAGGATGTCATTTTGATTTAAATATGCAGTAATCTGATTGTAAACTACTTTCTCTATAACTTTGCCTATAAAGGGGCGATTGGAGATTTAAGTGCCATTGCAAATGTACCTGAAAGGAGAGAGCTATTAACGATTAGCAGGTAGACGACTTAAGATGCTGAACAACTTCATTAAGAGATTTGCTGTTAATAGGATAGAATTCAGACATGTAAACTGTCTTATTTTTAAGTGGAGATATGAATATGTTATTAGCTGGCTGAGTAGAGGTGATGTTTTGCAAGATATTGTTGATTTTAGATTTAAAGAAAGAGGCAAACTCCTCACACTTTGCCGTAGAAAAGAACTCTGGCGGGAACTGGGATGGTTCATTAGTTAGAATGTCAACGGTCATGAACAGAGCAGGAGTATTGTTAATATTTTGATTAATTATGTTAGAGAAATGAGACTGTCTGGCTCTTTTTGTGCGAAGACTGACTTTGAATATGTCATAATCAATCTGAAGATTATTTTCTCTCCATTTGTGCTCAGCCTTTCTGCATTCCCTTCACTGAAGGCTGTTCAAGTGACATTACTTACTGTGAGTCAAAAGACAGAGCTGAGTCTATAGTGACACCAAGATTTCATTAGTTCTGTCAGTTTAGCTCGAGCAGCATTTGGTCCTAAATGAAGTACTTCTGTTTTTCAGTTTAACTGAAGAAAATTGCGAGACATACAGATTTTTATTTCATGAACACAAACCTCTATTTTCATTATCTTGATGGGAGGATACATTTAGTTGTGTGTCATCTGCATAGCAGTAAAAACTACTTCCATGTTAATAAATAACCGATCCTAGTGGGAGCATGTAAAATGAGAATAATAGGGGTCCCAGAGCCGAACCTTGTGGGACTCCATACTTAACTTTTATATGAACTGATGGTTCAATGTTAACACTCACAAATTGGTAGCAGTCAGTCAAACATGATTTAAAGCAGCATAAGGCTGTTCCAGTGATCTCCACCATGCTCTGTTATCTATTCAGTGAAACAGAGTGGTCTCTGTTTAATGTCTTTTCTAGAGGCCAAAATCCAGATTGGATTTTTTAATAAATGTTTTTGTGCAGGTATGTGAATATCTGCTAAGAACCTACCTTTTCTAGAACCTTGGGTATAAAAGGCAATTTGGAGATTGGTCTATAATTCTCTAGTTTGCATGGGTCAATTATGGGTAATTATGATTATGATTGCTAATTTAAAGGCTTTTGGTATATAGCCAAGGTTAAGTGAGATGTTGATTATTGTCAAAAGGGGCCAGTAATTGCTGGCAAAATTAATTTTAGTAAGCTTGTAGGGACAGAGTCGAGTGAGCAACTGGTAGAATTAGCTGAAAAAATCATTTTACTAAGATTTGCCTGCTGGACAGGGTTAAAGAATACCAGCATCTCTGTTGTAGCTGTGCTCCTTTCTATATTTGAATCATGTGAATTAAGCTCCAGACTTGGTGGGGTTAAAGGTGGTGTCTGAATTTCATGGCTAATAGTTTCAATTTTATTGTTAAAAAAAGCCAAGTCAATACTACTGTACTGTAGACTGCAGGTAACTGAGATTAAGTACACCTCTGGTTCTTTAGTTCTTGTGCTAGTTTTAGTGTCTTATTGTACTTCTTAGAGTCTCTTTCCAGGTCTCATAGAATTATTCTAATTTGGTCTGTTGCCATTTTCGTTCTAGTTTCCTTACATTTTGCTTTAATGCATGTGTTCGATAACTGAACCATGGGACAATATCATAATAATATCATAATAAATGGCTAAGTTTGCTAAAAAATCACAAAATTCTTGTAGGTATTTTGTGTAGGGCCCAGGTGGCCTATAAATGGTGAATGAAGTTTTGTTTGTGTCTAAATTGTTTACACTAAGTGAAAGAATCTCAAAAGAAGTGAAGGAAGAAACTGTTTTTTGGTTAATAGCTAAGGTTTTTTTATGAATAGGGGCTACACCTCCACTTTTAATTCTTTAAAAATCATACAATTTGATTTCCTGGATATTTTTTTACATTCTGTCTCACAGTTGAATGTAGGTTCTGGCCTTGATTGGCCTACAAATATCTCTGTACTCATCTGATCTAACGCAGGTTTCTTTGGGACATAAAATGTCAATCTTCTGTGATTATCTCATTTATAATGAGAGAGTTGGTGGCGAGTGATCTCTTTTTAATATTCATAACTTTAGATCACAGGTGCTGTTTTGGGGTTTGTTTAAGAGATTAATGTTAATTAGATTGCTGGAACAAACTTTTAGATTTTTTTGTTTGTCTAACTGAGCTACACATTAGCTTTACCTCAACTAGAGACCAACTGAGACCAAATCAGAAGAGAAAAAAAAACGCAACTTATGACTTACTATAAATGCCCAGAAGATTGTTCTAATCATGCAGCTTCATATCCAAACATCTTGGTCCAACAGATTACCAAACTTAAGAAATAGTTTATAGAAATAGAAACCGACATGCTGGCTACATGGAAATGTGTGAGTCATATCGCAGTCATATTATGCAGAGGCTGCTGTTCTGACCTCATCTGTAGAACATCTAGTCCCCTACTGCCTGTCCCACCCTCCACACACACATACAGGTCATTTCCCTCCATCGCACCAGCACACACACACATGTATACGGTCAGTTCTGCCTGGAATGGGATAAACACACACACACACTCAGATATGCCCCACTTTCCAAGTCCCTTTCACACTGATAGAAGGGCGATTAGTAAACGACCACAATCCTGTAAGATCTCAGGACTTGATTACATTTGATATAATGTCAAAGTTTAATTACTACATCTGAGCTGAGAACTATTTAGTAGCGTTTTATTTATAAAATGTAGAGTCCCCTTTGGTATTTCTCCTGCTTTGACTCACTGCAGAGCAGGAAGTGCTTGTCAACTCTTCAAGGAGCTGGAAAAGTTGTGTTTGCAGAAGAAAACAATAAAATCTGCAGGAAATGTGTCCTCAGAGATTGTGATTACTGTACAGGGAGAACAGTAGCAGAGTAACTAAGGAGTTAAGGGAGGTTTACATGGATTTGATTGTTCTTAGTCTCACAATCATACCTGTGGTGTCTGATCTCATCTCTGAAGGATGAGCTGCTGTCTGCTAATCTTCTGACTGACACAAGGCAGGTCAGCTCGTAATGTGGTCATTCAGCATTGTGCTGCACTATACACATCATTCTGTTCAGTGAGTAGTGCGACTCTACCTGACAGGCCATTGAAAGGCCCCAGAGTTGCTGAATTACTGTACATATCTCATGCTTTAAAGATATAGACTCAATAGTAATTCAAGGGAAGTTAGTTGGAGTTCTGACGAAGGTCGTATGCGTATCTGTACAGGATTTTATGCATGTAGTCCCTGTGTGTGCATTCATGGTGTCTGTTTCTGAAGAAAAAGCATCTGATAGTGTGCGCGAGTGTGTGCGCGAGTGTGTGCGCGAGTGTGTGCCCGAGTGTGTGCCCGAGTGTGTGCCCGAGTGTGTGCCCGAGTGTGTGCGCGAGTGTGTGCGCGAGTGAGAGAGAGAGCAGAGTGTCTACCCTTGCCTTCAGTTCTTCCTCTGTTCTTTCATTTGGGCTTGAAGTGGAGCAAGAAGGGGAGGGTCCTCCCTCTCAAAAGCCGTCTTTTGACTGGAAAGCTCTGGGTGGAAGAAATGAAGTGAACAGTCTCTCTCCTTGTCTGAGCTCCGTACAGTTCTGTGCCTGTTTCTTTGGTAGTAGGAGCCCTAACACCTCACAGGGTTGGTAACAGCAACTAGCACGTGCAACAGGTGGAAACAGGTGGCTGGTTGGGATGGGTAGCTAGCTGTGATTGTTTTGCCCAGAAAGGTCCATGAGGTGAAGAAGGTAAGAGGATTTCTTATTTAAACAGACTTAGTTCAAACTTCAACAAGATATTGTCAGATTGAGATTTTGAATGTTGTATTGAGATTTTTGCATAAATAAAAGTGCATTCTGGGGCAAAGCAAAGAGAAACAAAAACTACAATAAATGAGAAGAAACATTTAAAGCCATTAATTGAAGCCAGACTGACAAAGTCCTGCAGAACTTTAAAAAAGTCAAATGCAAATGTGGTACTGCTAAACACCCTCCTGATTAACATAATATTTTTTCAAAATTTCACTTTATAGCTTAATACACAATTTATAACATTTAGCTGTGTGAGCTAGAATATAAAGGTTACACTGATATTTGAACATGTGACAGTGATAGAGCGTTGAACCCAGCATGAGTCCTGTAATAATAAGCTCAGTTAAAGTTATTAAATGTTTTCTGTCCTAAAACTTCTCTAAAGGACTTTTATTATGCCTCTGTCATATTAACAGCACATGTATGGTTAGGTAAGGATTACATCAATTTCTTAAGATCCTGTTTTTTCCACTTTTTTGCAAACTTTGTTCCTCATGTCCCAGCAAAGCAATGAAGCGAACAACATTCCAGGGCGTCTTTGTAGGAATGATTTGGCAGATTGTTGGGACACTGGAACACAGTTAGTAGACGAGTGGGCTAAAACAAACATGAAGGCAAAGGAGCATCTAACACAGCATTAGAAAAGTAAAGATGCATGTGACTACTTTATAATCCAGAAAGCTTATACAGAGTTAGTAAAATATATCCAACCCTGACGTTTAGCATGCAAATAACATGTTACAATGCAAACCACCTTTTTATAAAGACAACTGATTAACAGAAAATTATAGGAATTATAGGAATTGCAAAGCCCTGCCCCCAGTGCCATAGTCATTATTTGTTATTTAATTCCAAGTACCCAGAAAAAATCTTAATAATGTACATTTAAACCCCGTTAGCTCATCCCCATTATCTTGCCAAACTCGCCTCTCACCATAAAAGGCAGCAGAACAGATTTAATTTGTAATTTACCTTGTTAAGCTGCCAACATAGCCCAACGTGCAACATGTCCGGTGTGTGCGTTTCTCACTCTATAGTTTGCCAAACTTGAGTGTGTGTTAGAGCTATAGCCTAGAACGCGGTCAGTCATGCTAATTCTGTAGCCCGGCTGCTAGGTGACACAGATCTGTCACTGATCCTCATTCTGGTTGGTTTCTGGACCATCAATCAGCACAGGAACTCCTGCTGTCTGGATGCTGGTTGGTTGGTTGGTCCATCTGTCCTCGGGGGAGACGTGGGGATTCGTGGTTACTTTGTTGGTTCCCTTTTATGGCGGTTGTCCGTCATATACAGTAATAAAATGCAGTTGAATGTTTACCAAATGCTTTACGGTAATACGGGACTGCAGAGAGAGACTGGTTGGCTGTATGCGTGCTACCTGTTCATGCATGTTGCTAGCTGTTCAGTGAAGCCTCTGCAGCATCATTACATACATGAGTTGCCTTGTCTGACCAATCAGCAAAAAATTCACTTCATCTATCACAGCAATAACTTGACAAAGATGAAGCAGGATATCATTTACATTTTTACTGCTAGATTTCATCAGCCTGTTAGTTGGTGTGTGTGTGTGTGTGTGTGTGTGTGTGTGTGTGTGGTATATCTTCTAATAGTATCCGGGGCTACTAGAGGACGCTGGCGTGTTGTGTTCATCGCATCTCCGGCAGAATTGATTAAATTTAGTTGATTTAAAACAGCTACAGCAAAGAACAGTCTCCATGTGCTTCGTGACTTAAAACATTTTTGTGGCTTTTTATGTATTTTATCTGGTTCTACGGTGGGATTTCGTACCTTCTCCCTCGGCTAGCGCGA
>JBBIGC010087740.1:0-10203 GCA_037576955.1 Lepidarchus adonis
AAAATAAACTTAATGAGATATAATCTCAATCAGAAGTTTTAAGCATCACTACACTGCTTTTCTTACTTAGTAGTTTTCTCTCGTTTCCAAATATCTAAAACATCATAAATCAAGATTACTAGACCAGAAAAATGGCATGAGAAAAATAAGCGATGCTTAAAACTTCTGATTGAGATTAAATCACATTAAGTTTATTTTTCTTACCCCATTGGTAGATAATTTTGCTTGTTTTAAGCAAACAATCACTTAATTTTCAGGTGTTTTTTCAGAAAACAAGACTGTGTGTTGTCTGCTTAACAGTGGAAGTTAACTCTGTGTTTTCAGATAACATTCCACAGAGGTAACATATACAGGGAGAATAGCAATGGACCTAAAATGGAACCTTGTGGAACACCAAACTTTACCTTGCTACGAACAGAGGAATCACCATTTATATATATGAACTGATAACAATTAGTCAGATAAGACCTAAACCAAGAGAGTACTCTTCCCTTAATTCCAACAACATTTTCTAGCCTGTCTAGTAGGATGATGTGCTCAATAATGTCAAAAGCTGCACTAAGGTTAAGCAACACAAGTAAAGAGGCACAGCCCTGATCAGATGCAAGTAGAAGGTTATTTACTACCTTCAGCAGTGCAGTCTCTGTTATATGATAAGGCATAAACCCTGACTGGAACATTTGAATGTTCTTATGTAATAATGTTCATTTTCTAGAATCATAGAGATTTAAGGGAGGTTTGGTATTGGCTGATAATTTGAGAGCTAGGAGGGGTCAATATCAAGCTTTTTTCACAAGGGTTCAACAATTGCTTGCTTGAAGGATTCATAACCAATGCTAACTGAGGAATTGATCATTTTCATAAGAGTTACAATTACCGTGGGTAGTATTTGTTTTAAAAAGTGTGTAGGTAGAGGATCTAAGATGCAGGCTGATGAATTTCGAACATTCTTTTATTGATGGATGAATTGGGAACATCAGAATCAGAATCAGAATACCTTTATTATCCCAGAGGAAATTAATAACATGCATGCACATAAGCAGACTATGAGTGAGGCAGAACATAGTAAGCTTAGGCAGGTGTGAGACTAGCAAAATGTAATTAAAAATAAAACAGATAAGAGCAAATTGAGATGCAGTTGTGACATTTAAGAGTGCACGCACAAATAAAATTATTGAAACAGTAAAATGAATTAATATGTAAATCAATATCTTAATGGAGAAATAATCACACAAAAGTAAGTAGGCATATCTGGTGTTATTTTTCAACTTCTCAGAGTTACAATCAGTAGTCAAATGTCAGCAAAGGGCATTTTTAAATTGTGGAAGTAAACAAGAAAAGGGCCTTACAAATTATTAAACAAATTTATACTCCCCTGAATCGAGTGCCTGATCTTATCAAGATTTAAACAGGAAATCATTTCGCACAACCACTGGAAGTGAGTGTGTGGGGATGTTGATGAAATTAATAGAGAAATTAGTGAAAATAGATCTGATTCTTAAATAGATGTAAAACAATCTACAGTGAGGCAAAAAAGTATTTGTGTGTTGGTGTTTCTAGGGTCACAGAACTGGCAAATCTGGGGTCACAAAACATGTAAGTCCCTCTGACACATTGTAACTCTGACTGACTGTATCTTTCAGGTTCCAAAAGCAAAAGCTTCATTATCATCAACAAGAACAAAACAAATTCACTCACAAAATATGTGTCATATCGCCTGATTGAGTCATCCAGAGTCATCCAGACTCTGTGGCACTAACTGAGATCTGGTTAAAACTGGTTTTGATGGGTGATGCCCATTACACACCCATTACACGCCTATTGACATGCCCATTTATTATACAAATTTTGAATTATACAAATTTTGGTATACATATTATACCATTTTGGACGTCTGAATTCCATCTCTGTGTCTCTCTCTCTTTTACTTTCTCTCTCTGTCTCTCTTTCTGTTTTGGGATCTCAATTAGAGGAGAATTTTCTTTCTAATAAAACCTTTGATAATTAGTTTGGTTACCTGACCTCTCCTTGAAGAACTCAACACTTCACTCAAAAAGCAATCAACTTTTTTGCCCCATTATAATTGTTGAAAATTGTTGAGAAAAAGGCTGAAAATAAACTGTTTACATGAAATTAATTGGTTACAGTTATTTCTTTCTACATTTTTAAAAATCACAATTACTCTCATGGTTTTATAAAGTTAATTGTGAATAATTGCAAATTAGTTTAATTTTTTTATCTCTTCCAGTATTTTAGGTGAAATAAGGGTGGATACATTATGTTTTATAACAAAAGTGCTAATGTTAAAAATAGCAAGGACAAGAGAAAATTGTAAGGAAATTTTATTCACTCACATGTGACTACCCAGCAATGTCCAACAATCAGTAAGGGTCAACAGTCACTGTGAGATAGGTATAGATAGGTATAGCTACTCGAAATAGCTAGTTTTGCTCTTTCTATTTCATATAGTTTGTGAATCCTGGAGGAAACAGTGGATCTGGAGGGTAAATCATAAGATGGGTCATTGGGAGGAGCCCAAAGGATGTCACACAGACCCTCGTATTCTACTATGTTAATTGGCCTACATGCTTTTGCTATACTGTCCAATGTTTGTCATACACTGCCAAAGCTTAAACTTTAACTGTGATATCTTAGGCTGGACATACTATGATGATAACTAAACTCAGCCTGACAATAACTACACACGCCATTACAGGAGGCCTTTTTCCATCACTCACTTACTACGTGAAGGCCTGAGAGGCTGTGCATAATCAAGTCTCAACAAGAACTATGGAGTCACAGGGCCAAATAGACCAGTGTCCCTGGTGCTGCTGCTGGACCAGGGTGGGCTGCCCCAATAAAGATTGCGATGTCCTCTGTCAGTAGGACATCATCTGAGGAGGTTTCAAGGGGTGGACGCATATCTCCACTGTCCACCACATCACTCATCAACTGGATTTGCAGGGATGACTCAGTTGACAGCTGCCATGTCACTAAAACGTTTTCAGAAAAAAACATAACATTATTTCACAAAAATCACACAAAATATTTCATGAAAATAGGAATCACATATTTGCCATTCTTTTCCCCCCAGATGTATTGATTTTTCACATAAAAACACACAACAAAAAACAGAAATATATCCACCCTCACCCTCTCCGCCCATCCTGGCTCAAATCCTCAGAATGGAAAGAAAAAGAAAAAGGAATAACAAAGATACGAGTATATCTGTCCTGACAAAAGCACTTAGTCAGGCAGTGCACTCAAGTCAGATACAAAGTTTTTCTGAGAGAACATGTCAACACCCTAACTTTTTTCAACTTAAGGAATCCCATAACGTCTTTAATCCACTGAGAAATATAAGGAGGGTTGGAGGAATTCCATTGTAGTAGAAGACGTCGCCTAGCCAGCAGAGAAGTAAAGGCAATGAACACCCTCTGTGTTCAGCAAAGTCAAGTCAAACAGTGTCCCTAAGATGGCAATGAACCGGCAGTTAAGCCCTGTCTGGCAATGCATGTTTTGTGGCGGGGGGAGCACCCCTTCCTCAACAATGGTGTTGAAATTACACCATTGACCATAATTACTTTATTAACCAGTGTGACATATTCAACCATTATAAGGTCAATAGCCATTATGTCATTGCCAACATCATAAACCATTGTGACATGATTGACCATTGGGATATTGGCAAGCATTGTGACTCATTTAACCATTGTGATATCACCAACAACTTGGCTAAAAGTACATATCTGAACCAATTATATTTGACCTGTCTATGATCCTCTATGAGATACATTGCGCTTCAGCACTAGCGGTTTATCATCTCCATGTCCCTTATATAAGTTACAGAAAAAATAGATTTATTTTTTTATTTTTCAAAGATCAGTGTGAAATTTGCACTGATCAAAAAAGCAAAACCAAAATACTGAGATGGCAAATAGAGAACCACACAATAATTAATTAGCTGAGCTTGGTATGTGTTTTTTTTTTAATTAGATGACAGAATATGGTGGAGGCTAAAGGCTACATGTAGCATGTAAACATGTGTCTGATTTACAAATATTAATACAATATTAATATTAATACAAAAAGGTTTGGGTTAATATAGTGCCGTTTATATGTTACATCAGCTTAGCTGAGACAAACAGGCCTCATGTAGACCATCATGTAGACATTCTAACTTTTAAGCTAGCTGACTAGCTAACAGCTAAAGTTCTCTCCTGAACTTGCTAGCTAAATGTGTGCTGCACAATGGCATGTGATATGGTTAATGGATCAATCCAAATATTGATAGTATTGATAGTATACAATTTTGGTATTGTATTGGATCTATAATAGAATATTAGTTTCAGTTTCTCTTCTCTAAGTTTAGTATGCAAGTTCCATTTAATCCAAAAGTAACAGGCATGTCTGTGCAAACACTGGACATTTACAGACAGTTTACCCCCCTCCTCCCCTGCCGCTCTGCTGTGATTTGTATTTGTGTCATCACCTGATTCAGAAACAGTGAACAGACATATGCAGATGTACTGATGCTACATTCCATAGATATCAGAAGTGTGAAGGTAGAACTTTGAAAAAATGGACATTTACAACGTATGCAAGTGTACTGTAAAAAGTGACAGGAAAAGAATAGCTGCCTCTAAGTTTTCTGTTGTGGTTTTTGGGCAAATAAAAACCTCATGATAAATGTTCTTTAAAACAGTGTCAATACTACAACAGAATAAAACCTGGGGTTGTGTGATTTACAATTGCTTCAAAACAATGAAGCAGTTTTAAGCTGTAACTCATCTGCAGTACACACCACAACTCTAATTGTCATAAGAATAGCAGCATTTTCTTTTCATCTCTTTAGTCAGTGCTCAAGAAATCCAAGTTTCAACACAGCATGAGGGAGTCAATGATGACAGGTAGAGAGAGAAGGGCATTGCTTGGAAATATAATTTGTATAGGGAAAGCTATTTGCAAATAATTGTCTGCACTTTAAATATAAGCAGAGAAGAAGTGAAAGGGAGAATTTTTCTGTTATTAAATTATTGTAGCAAAAACTAAAAAAAAAACTCTGACTGAAAAAACTTAGCTTTACAAGATTTGTTCTCCAGTAATAATTTTGCGTACATTATTATTTTAATCAGCATTGGTATCTGTATTTGGCATTATCATAAACATGGTATCAATACTATGAATTTAATTAACGGTGCTGTTTGATTAGATAAAATCATAATATTCAGAAAATCAGTTCATTAGACTTTTATAATTAAACAAAAGCGTTTTTAACAACGTATCCTCATAAAACATTAAAATCCTGGGCTCGTTCAAAAGTTTATTCTCTCCTTTGCAATAAACATTCGCTTTGTTTGTTAAGCATTTCCCAAAAAACACAAACTCAAACTCCTAGCGTCTCCAGACAGCCACACCCCTTTCGTGAACACGCCTTGTTAGTGTGACGTGAGCAGCGTCAGTGTGTTCGTTTTGATTTGTCATTAATTTCAGCCAATAGAAATGACGTTAAGTTTTCTGAAACGGAATAGACCATTGTGATTGGTTGTGTTTGTGGGGGTTTGTATCAGCGGGCTAGGTTGTGCGTTTGAATCGTTGCTCATTAGTTCGCACTTACTTCCGGATTTGCCCGGCAATTGAACATGATTGAACAATTGAAATAGTTATTTCAGCGATGGCAAAGAAACTCAGGAAAACAGAAATGCTTTTTGCCAGTGACTTTGATGAAAATGACAACTCGGGGGCGGAGTCCATGGACTCTGCTGGAAGACGCCTTTCTCGATTGGTAAGTTTATGTATAAGTTCAGTATCCTGTCACATTCAAACACATGTTATTATTGCTGTGTATATTTGTGACTTTATTGCAAAATTAAATATTCTGTCTTACTATCTATTTATATTTCACTGTATGTACTGTATATAGTGGCTATTGCCCAAAGAAGACGAAGACTATTAAACTCAAGATGAGGACAAGGATCTAGGTGGTTGGCATGGTCCCGAGGATAAGGATGAGGAGCCTAATCGTTTCCATTTCTGCCCCCGAAGGTCTCCTGGGGTTCAGCTGGACCTTCAACTACAGCCCTCTAGATATTTTCAAGCTGTTCTTTACTAAGGATGTTGTGCACATGCTCTGTGTAAACACAAACAAGTATGCTGAGTACAAGTGCCCACAAAAATCTAAAAAGACATGGGTGGAAGTGGAAGCTGATGAGATGTTGAAATTTATATCTCTCATTGTCTACATGGGTTTGGTTAAACTTCCAACACACATGACGTATGGAGGCCAGACAGGCTGCACAAATTACATTTCCACCATCTGTGATGTCGGGCAGTAGGTTTGCTGCTATCTCCAGTTTGAGTGATCCTGATGACGATAAGGTGAATGACCAGCGCTGAGGCACACCTAAGTATGACCCTCCGTGCAGACTCAAGCCATTGTATGACAACATCAAAGCTGCATGAATGGCCTTATATCACCCGTTCTGCAACATTGATGAATGCACGGTGGCAACCAATGGTGGGCACAGTATGAAAACGTACATGGGGGCTTTAAGCTCTTTGTCCTTGTTGACAGTTTCACAGGCTACACCTGCAACTTCACTGTCTATCAGGGAAAATGTTCGTCGCCCAGAGGAAAAACATTCAGCTTTTATGCAGTGATGGATCTACTTCCTGTGCACGCCATCGGCACAGGCTACACCCTTTACTTAGACAGTTTGTACACCAGTTCAGCCCTGTTCATCCATCTTCACCGCATGGACATTGGTGTCTGTGGCATGATCCATGAGAACAGGGCTGACATGCCTAAAAACAGGCCAGATGAGCTCCGGGAAAATGCAAAAAGAGGAGACATGAGGTGGATAAGGGAATGGAAAGACACCAGAGAAGTTGCCATGTGCTCCTCTGTTCACAGGGCATTCAGTGGAAAGATGGTGCAGGGTAGGGTGAAGAAGCCAAGTAGCCACTGGACTAAACAACCCTTCTCTGCACCTGATCCTGCCATTGAGTACGATAAGAATATGGGGGCGGTGGACCTGTCTGATGCCCTCATACATTTTTCAGTTGCAAGGAAGAGCATGAAGTGGTACAAGAAGTTTTTTTTACCATGTCATAGAGATTGCTGTGGTGAACAGCTACATTGTCAGCAAGGAGATTGCATGGGTCAGAAAAACAAAGCCACTCACGCGAGTTCAGAGAACATCTCTGTGAAAAGCTGGCTACCTGTTCCAAAGAGGAGGAGCCTAACGAGGAAGGGCCTAAAAGGGGGACAACCTGCTTCCCAGTGACATTAACTGATGTATTCAAAGCTGATTCCAAGGACAAAGCCACAGTGGGTAGAAAGTACTGTGTCCATTGCAGAAAGTATAAGACAATATACAAATGTCAGAAGTGTGATGTGCCGCTTTGCATCGTGGGGGACCGCATTTGTGTAAAAAAAAAGACCCCATGAAGGACTTTATATTCAGGATGAGCTCTGGACTTATACATTCTAATCTAAAATCTAATTTGTATGAATAATATAATATTTTTGGTGATCATTGCGATTTTGGCACAGTTATGCACCTTGTACCAAACGACACCAAATGCACATTGTTTTAACATGTTGATTAATAAATGTGTTAATCCATTTCTTTACTTGCATATTTTATTTAGTCTGTTTGAAATTTTATTTCAAATATTTATATTAATGTACACAAAAAGTGGAAGAGTAATACATTACACTCCCCATTAACTACTGCACTATACTGCAAGGTGAATTTCCTTTTTCTTCTGCAAATAAACGATAAGCTTACTTGCTTCACAGTACACCTGTCTTATTCAAAATGTATCTGTTCAATACAACCATATTAATAGATGGAAAATGAATACGGTTTGCAATAACTTATACCTTACAATTTTATCAGGTAGGCTAAACTTTATTTTCCAATTTATTTGGAAATATTTTCGAGAAATTCTTTGTGAAATTTAATCTAGATTGGGAATTAAAGGTCGTATGTGTTTTGGGACCATGGCTTAGTTTTTTTGCAGTGTATGTTATAAATTCTCTTTAAATTGCATATTTTTTTATTATATGTAACATCAGCTGTGGAAACTTTTATTTGTCACAGTTTAATTTTGACAACTTCTTGGACTATAGCCAGGGCAGAACAAAAAAAAAAAACAATAAACTGACTATTTAGATGTTTTCCTTTTCTACATACTCGTTTTCCTATTTACATTATGTCTTTGAGTAAAGGCCATTTAACATGGTACGTGAAATAATTTGCCATAATGGTTTGTTTTATTGTCTTGGCTTGGGAAACAGTCTGGGTAGCATTTGTGCACTGAGAACGTTTTTTGTTGTATTCATTTAAAAATTAGATAATTTGTGATCCCTGCCACGTAACAATGACCAGTGCAAAAATGTAATAGTTATAAAATTTGCAGATGAATATGAAAATATTTGGAAAAGTGTAATTAAACAACTTTATAACCAGTAAGTGTTATATTTATCCTGAAAACTTGTACATCTTATGGTGTTTGTACCTCGTCTACATTAAATTGCAGACTTTGTTGTGTATGCGGTGTGTGTCATGCTGCTAAAATTTTCAGCCCTATGTTAAGTGTCGTGTAGTGGTAGTGGAGGAGGTAAAGCAAACCCGGAGGAGTGTCATTGACTCCTTTGTACACCAAATCGCATGCAATTTTTTTGTCATTCATTGGACAAGGAATGCAAGCAAAGATGAACAAAGGCAATTTAATTGGGCTCTCACACAATGGAAAAAGGTTATGTGGTGCAATGCGTGCAGATTTAATCCAGAGTGAGGGGCATCGATCATACGTTGTGTCCAAAAGCCTCTGGTAGTGGTGTTATGATCTGGGATTGTGTAACATATGTGCCCTGCCATGTGTGTTTTTTGTTGTTTTTTGTCAATTTTGCTTTATTCGTTTTCTTGTTTATTCTGTGTTATGTTTTGATCTTGTTCACTTACCTGTTTCTGTTATTGGCCATGCTATATCTTAACTTGGGGCATTTAATGGGAATTAGTTTTAGTCGTAATACGTGTAGATCCTGACATGTTTCTTTAACATTTACTTACTGAGTGACATTTTTCAGTGGCAGAATTAACGTATGGTTTTCTCTTACCATAAGGAAGTTATTGAGTTTAATTAATTGATGTATGTTTTAAAAAATTAGAATTTCCCAACCCAATCCTCCAGACACTCCATTGGCTCCCCGTCCATCTCCGAATTGAATATAAACTCTGTTTACTCACCCACCAATGTGTACATGGAAACGCACCACCTTATCTAAAGGAACTCCTGACACCACAAACTACAAATAGAAAACTCCGGTCCATAAATTCCCACCGCCTCCACCCACCTGCAACCAAACTTTGTAAAATGGGTGACCGAGCATTTGCAGCAGCTGCTCCACGACTTTGGAACGCTCTTCCTGAAGCCATCAGAGCACAGCAGACTGTAGACTGCTTTAAAAAACAGCTAAAAACATTCTTATTCAGGAAAACATACAACTTCTAACTGTAAACTGCTTTTTGTCCGTTTTATCATTGCCTTTGTATGTTTTAACTTTGCCTTTGTCTGTTCTATAACTTAGCTTCTGTGAAGCACTTTGAAATTTTTAATGTAAAGTGCTTTAAAAATTAAATGCATTATTATTATTATTATTATAATTTCGTGAAAAGTTCAATACGTATTTCTTGACATTCTTTTCAGAAAGTGAAATCCATATATTATACAGATAAATTACACATATTGATATATGTCAAGCCTTTATTATTTTTGTGCTTGATTAAGGAAGAGCGAAGAAGCTCTTCAGACTTCAGAGAGCATTGCCTTTGTTGGTGATCAGGCCGACCGCAGTAGAAGCGTTGGCGTTCAGCTTCAGTTAAGGGAGCTCGATTGATTTGCATAGGCTCTGGCTCCGTAGTCATTGACGAGGAAGGGAACTTTCACTAGAAAACCCACTGGAAATCCTCATCAGAACTCTGCTAGAAACACACAGGAATTTACTGGATACAATGAACAACTATATCTAGGACTTAAGATGGACTACACTGCTACATGACAACACTCATCCAGACCTACACACCCACCAGATCCCTCAGATCAGCAATGGAACAGCGTCTGGAGATTCCACCCCCACGAGGAGTCAAACACCACTCCAGACTCTTCTCCTTCATTCTCCCTCACTGGTGGAAC
>JBBIGC010087751.1:0-10203 GCA_037576955.1 Lepidarchus adonis
TAAGAGATGAGTTAACAATGTGGGTCAGTGTCGAGATGAAAGAAGGAGAGATTGCCTGTAGAAGATGGGAGGGAATATGGTCGAGAGGACAAGTGGTTTGGTGGCTGGATAGAAGTAGTTTGGAGACCTCTGCTTCTGAGAGCAGCCCGAAGCTGGAGAAGGTTTCCTCTGGGAGAGGTGGAGTCAGGATAGCTGTGTTGGCTGTAAACTGTTGGCTGATAGCTGTGATCTTGTCCTGAAAGAAAGAAGTGAGATCATTGGCTGTTAGAGAGGATGACTGAGGGGGAGGGGGAGGTTTAAGAAGAGAAGAAAAAGTATTAAAAAGTTTGCCACAGTCTGTGATGCCTCTGATCTTCTCATGGAAGTGAGCTGTTTTAGCAGTTGTTTCTGCTGAGGAGAAGGATGCCAGTAGTCTTCTCTCTGCTGCTCTGAGATCAGATCGTTGGCTGCGAAGGGCGTCTGAGAGCCATGGGCAGGGAGGAGGTGCTCTAGCTGGTCTGGATACAAGGGGGCAGAGTCTATCTAGAGAAGAGGAGAGAGCAGAGAAGAGTGTTTCAGTAGCAGTGTTGGTATCTGATAGTGGTAGTGGGGTCTGGGTGTGTCAGTGTGGATGATACAAGGGAAGAGAGACGGGTGGGAGAGAGAGAACAGGGATTTCTGCGTTGCTGTGCTGCAGTGGAACTTTGGGGAACAGAGAGATTAAATGTTATAAATGGTCAGATACATGTAAGGGTGTGAGAGAAGGATTAGAGGCGATACAGTTATGTGTCATTATCAGGTCTAGTTGTTTGCCTTTTCTGTGGGTGGGTGGGGTGTTCAGTAGCTTCAAGTCGAAGCTGGCCAGAAGTCTGTTGTTTCTGTTTTGGTGGATGTTGAGATCCCCAAGGAGCATGAGTGGGGTTCCATCATCCTCTAGGGATGATAGCAGTTCCTCAGTGAACTCTCCTATAAGGCCTGGTGGGTGGTAGATAACAACAACAATGAAGTTAATTGGAAGTTATTCTAACAGCATGGTATTCAAATGAAGAGGTATTGCATAATGAAGGAAGGTGTGTGTTTCTAATGTTTGGAGATGAGCAAACCTGTTCCTCCTCCCCGGTCGGAGGGGCGGGATGTGTGGGAGAAGCTGAAGTCTATGGATAGAGCGGCAGGGGTAGCAGTGTTCTCCGGTCGGATCCATGTTTCCGTCAGAGCGAGAAATCTGAAATCTGCTTTGTTGACAGCTGATTGACAGTTCCAGAGGCCGAATGTGAAGGTTGGGTCTGGGGTTAATTACCTGAATGTACTGATAACACATTGTATAGTATAAGTATGGTACATATTAGATGTCTTATTGTACTTGCTCGGTGGTTGTATAAGTATAAGCTTTCGTAGTCACTGGTTGGGAGGACAAAGCCAGTAGGCGGTACTTGCTGATCTGGCCGAAACTACACGCAGCGACAACAATAGCAACGAATGACGAACAGCTGAAACGAAAACAACGCTAGAACTACACTCACAAAGTAGGCCTAGTGTTCTTGCTTCGAAGATCACGAAGTTACTCCTAAGCAGCACGCAGCACACAGTAGTGGGTCTAGTAGAATCTAATGCTCATGTGTAAATCATGTGAATTAACATATCACAGACTTTTGTTTTTATTGCATTTTGGAAAATATCCTAGTTTTTCTGGAAATGGGATTTGTAAAATCAATCTATTCTAATGGTATTTTCAGGAATGAAAGGCTGGAAGCTTGTACACACAGAAGAATAGGAATTTCACTTTCAGTTTGAAGCCCAAATGCAAACTCACTGTTCAACCAATGACCAACTCAGGAGCAAAGGCCCTGTATTTCAGAGTCTTAGTCTAAATCCCAAGTCTGAAAACAAGACTACGCAAAGCTAGTCCACTAAACACCAGATATACTACCAGAGGACTTTCTATCAGTCTGAAGTTTCTGTGTCCCTTACACCAGAGGTCCCCAACCTTTTTCACACCACGTTCGGTTTAATGTCAGACAATATTTTCATGAACTAGGATTTAATGTGTCACGGATAAAAACAACAAAATAAAATGATACAAGCAACACAAAAACCCCTCCTCTGCCCCTCACGTGCTCTGGTCGCTATGGTAATGTGTAAACGCTCCTTTCAGAATAAGTGTTCAGTGCTGTTGTGGTGATCTCAGGGTTTTCTGCCATGACTTTCATCCAGAGTCTCTAACACACTTAGATGCTACGGATTGAAAAAAAAGTTTTTTTGTACGGCCCGGTATGAAATGCTCCACGGCCCGTTACCAATCCACGGCCCGGTGATTGGGGGCCACTGCCTTATATAATGAGTCCTATTGATCTCAGCTGGAGCCTTGGAGCGGCGCTCTCAGAACTGAATCGAATCTGCACCTTAAAAGTCCTGACAACAGTGATATTTTTGGCCATGAAAATAAATATCACTTAATATTAATAACACATTTCAAATGTAGGTACCGTATATTTTCCAATAGTAACCCGGGCATTTATTTTAAACGACCCGGTGTTTAATGGAGACGGGCTATTATTCTCCTCACAGATGGAACGGTGATGGTATTTACAGCACAAAATGTTGTGCAGCTTCTTCGCTTGAATGCTCTTTTGCATTTGTTAAAGCACAAAGTTTGAATTTTAAATCAAATGACCGTTTCCATCCCTCACTCTGCTTCACCCTGTGGGTTATGATTGACGTTGTTACGGGTTAGAGTTTGTTTTGGTGGAAGTAAGAGAGTGAGTTAGTAGTTGTTGTGAGAGAGTGTGAGCTAATGGCAGCTCGTATAATCAGTAAAAGAGGACAAACGTTACACAGAGAGTCAGGAAACAGCTGTGACTGTCATTTTGTGCTGAATGGAACTAATAAAACCTGGGTCCTAACGACATTATGCTCCATGTGAGATCTTTGAGCAGCTGATCCAGAAGAGCTGCATCCACAATGAGCGGGAGAAAAACTAGTCACAGCGGAAAACAGGAAAAGGTAAAACAACGTTATATACAAAAGGGCAAAATGTTCGCAAACATATTTCGTTTAGACTTTCTCAATTTCTCAATAGCATCCGAAGATAAAACAGTTCTGATAAGAAAAGGTACTTACAGTATGATGCACTGCTGGAGGGCGGAGCCCAGGTGGCTCATTACAAATCGCCATTTACTACAGACCATGTTTACTACTGACCGACTAATAACGGAGACATGCGTCTATTTCTATCTTTCAAACCCGCCATTTAATGGAAATGGGCGTCAAAAAGAGACAGACTATTATTAGAAGATATATAGTATACTGGCTGTAAATATGAAATATGATATATGCGCTCACTGACTGTATATGTGATATGTCTGTTAGATGATGACAGCCTGTGTCAGGCATGTTTATATTAAGAAGAGAGAAGCAGTAGTTGAAGAAGACTAAAGGAAAGTGAGAGATGATAATTAAAGTTTCCTTACATACTTGTGAGCAACTTTTCAAAAGGTTATATTTTCTGGCTGTCATAACACATATTCTATTGTTCTGCTTTTGAGCAGCTAATGTCGGCACCGTGCATCGGGGTTAAAAAGTGTCAAGTGTCAAACTCAGCAAGAGCCTTGTGTATGAAATGATACGACTTTGCTACACCCTCCCGTCCCCACTCGGTAGTAGTAGTTTATTTGATCCTATTCATTATTTCAATTCGCTCCCAACACATTAAAGATAGCGTGTGCATGCTTGTGTATGTTGGTGGGGTGCGTGCAGAGATGCTTGGCTTGGTTTGGGTAAATTGTTGTGAAAAGTATCTTCTTTCACAGCGGGGCGCCGGCAGAGTTCTTGATTACATTTACATTTTCATTTACTCATTTAGCTCACGCCGAGCGACTCGACGCTCGGGAGTGTTGGCATAACAAATTGCAGAGGGGGTGCGTGTTTGCGCCGGCGTGTCTCTTACCTGGAGTCTCGTGCGATAACATTTGGTGCATTATCACTATTTTCAGAAGACTGAACGCTGTTTTATGTTTATCTCCAGGAAGCACAACAAACCACTGGAAAAATCACTTTGTCGATGAGTCCTCGCCTCTGATGACTCCGAGGTCCATCAAGAGCAAACAAAGAGCTGCATTTCTCTAATTGAGTCAACTCTTAAAGTCCCAGAGTTCTGAGTATGTGTGGTGGGGGGGACCCTTGTCTGCAGACCTGCTCTACAGGAATTCCAAATGATCAAACGCTGCATTGTCAGCTCTGAGTCGGATCCCGCCTCCGTGACAGGCACGTCTGACACGGCAGGGGAGCACTTCCGTCTGGCATCAAATGCAACCTGGTTGTAGATGATCCCTCTAAAAAGTCGAACTCTTGGGGTGAAACTCTGCACGTCGTCTCCTTCTTCTTCCCAGTCCACGTACAGCAAGCGAGGCGTCAGCTGCTGATGGGTGTCAAGAAAGTGTCAGCCGTCGGGTTCTTGTTTCATAGAAGTGTCTGAGCAATCGGTCTTCAGGGCTCTGAGGGAAAGCTACACCCTCTAAAGTGCTGATGTTGTGATGGCTTTTGAATGTAAAAGGGCCATTATGCTGAAGGTGTGTTGTGGTGTGTGCTGCAGCCGGTTCCTGAGGAGCTCCAGAATGGCCCAGGCTTTGGGTACGTGGTGGCTTTCCGGCCGTATGGCGCCACGGGCTGGATGCAGGCGGCCGTGCCTTCTCCTGATGCCTCCAGATACGTCTTCAAGAACGAAAGCATCCAGCCTTTCTCCAAGTTCCAGGTCAAAGTTGGTGTCTACAACAACAAGGGCGAAGGGCCTTTTGGGCCTGTGGTTACCATCTACTCGGCTGAGGAGGGTTGGTGAACTCAGATTTTTATTGCATTCTCAGTATGTGATTCCAGGTATTTGCAGTTTAAGCATTTACTAAAAGTCTTAGGTCTTCACTAGGGCTCTTGGACCTGCCTTTATGGAGCCTTTACTAGGAGTTGTGGGTCTTAACTAGGTTTCTTAGAATCTATTAATCGATCTTTACCCATGTTTTTCTGTCTTTCATCTTTCTAACTCTTTCCCTTTCACTCTAACAAAGACTTGTTCTCTTTATCCCAGAACCTGGCAGAGCTCCTACAAGGGTCAGGGCCCAGAGCATCTCAGCATCTGAAGTGGAGGTGATGTGGAAAGCTCTTCCATGGAGCACGAGCAGGAGGCGTGTCCTGGGCTATGAGGTAATCATTAATATCACAGAGTTTTTCTAAAAGACCAATTAGGACCTGATGAAGGCTTTGTTGATGAGCTGATTACTTAACTTAGTCCTTAAGCCCTTAACTGCCGGTTCATTTTCTCTTATCAGCGTTAAGGTTTCTGTGTTAAACATTAACAGTACAGACATTCAAACAAATCTGGTGTCACTTTGCTGAAGCAATCAATACTGAGATGGAACATTTCCAGCTTTATGCAAATTACAGCCACATGACAACAGTCTGTCGTCACCCAATTTGAACCGGAACTTTGATTTGAACACAGCAGGTGCAAAGGAGCATCATTTCTGCAAAAACTGCTTTACTGCTGCTGTCCTGTTTCAACCGGAACCCAAATCTGGACACCGCCGGCACTCATTTGGACAAAAAGGGAAAGTAAATATAGTAAACTAAAAATGAATTTGTAAAAAAAAAGAAAAACTCGGCTGGTCTCTCTTTCTCTCTTGATCCCCCACTCTCTCAATCACCTACTCTCCCACTCACCTGATCCCCCACTCTCTCGATCCCCCACTCTCCCACTCTCTCACTCCCCTGATCCCCCACTCTCCCACTCTCCCACTCCCCTGATCTCCCACTCTCCTGATCTCCCACTTCCCTGATCCCCCACTCCCCCAACCCCTGTTGACAAGTCATTTTTCGTCTGCGCAGAATTCCGTTTTGGATGTGCTCAGTATGTGCTAGACAGAGGTGGAAGTAATAAGAAAGTCTGATGAAAAGATGTGTGGGTGAAGGTTATTGTCTACACCAAACAGGTCCTGGAGTTCCTCTGCCCTTTACACAGCCACTTCATCTCAAAAACATCTGGGTTATTAACAGCCAGGTCTGCTGGGAGCTGGGGCAACACTAAAAAGTGTTGAGGGAGGGGTTACTCCAGGACCGCCACTGAACTAGGGCCAAAATATTTACTAACTACATTCAAACATGTTATTATCCTTGGATAATTACTTCTTTCTTTTTATAATTCATTAATTTTAACATATAATGTTATAATTTTATAATAAAAGTTAACACTACTGCCAGGTGAAGTGAAGAACATTGACTCTAGTTTCACTACAGCGGCTCCTGTCAGGGGGATGGGATATATTAGGCAGCAAGTGAAAAGTCAGTTCTTGAAGTTGATGTGCTAGGAGCAGGAGCATAAGGATCTGAGGCCCTTATTGTGATGGAGTGTTCCAGGTCTGCAGTAGTAAGTACCTACCAACAGTGATCCAAGAAAGGAGGACTGGGTCACGGGCACCCAAGGCTCATCGTCTGAACCTGTCAGGAGCTCCTGTTGTTCCTGGACCTGATAGATAGCGGTCAGAACGGTCAGAGCTGTTTCAGCAGCATGAGGGGGACCTACTCCATACTAGGCAGGTGGTCTTAATGTTGTGGCTGATAGGTGTATAGAAGGAAAAGCAAGAATGAATGGTTTTGGTTTTCCCCCCATTACCTCCACATCAGAGAAATCCATGCTGGAGTTTGTGACGTTACTAGGGGATTTTGTGCTACACTGAGTAACTAATAAGCCTTTAAATCTTCACTGTGCTGCTGTATTGATGACTGTCAGGTTGTTTTCATGCATTCTGGGCAGCAGACACCCTGCCTAATATCACAAGTGGACTCATCGAGTCTCCTCATGGCTGCTGATGAGCTCGTCTTGTTTGCTTTTCTTCTCCTTCATTAGCTCTCAATGTGAACCATTGGCTTTTCTGTTGTGTTACATTTTTTGTTGAAATATTGAATTTTTTTAAGTGTACGGCTGAACAGAGTCCGTGGGTCGGTTTTCTGAGTGCGCTTTTAATTTGACCAAACGCTGGAATTCAAGGGGCAAAGTGGAAAAGTGAGTGACGCACCCATGGCTCTCCATCCTGCACAAACTGGTCCAGAACGAGCAGAAGGACAAATGATATTTGTGCCCCTTGTAATAGTCTGGGCAGTCCTGAGAGAGCGTGGGAGGGGAAGACGGCATTATCGGTCAACTCAAAGGAAAGCTAGATGACCGCCACAGTGCCATTTAAGCCCTTAGGCTTTGGTGGCTGAGGAACCAGAACAGGCAGGAAGATCTCAGATTTTAGGCAAAAAATGAGTAACTATTACATTGCCAGTTGTCAAAGAGGTGGGATACATTAGGCAGGAAGAGGGCAGTCAGTTCTTGAAGCTGATGTGCTGGAAGCAGGAGCGTAAAGTTCTATTGCATCTCCGGAAGAGCAGGTCTTGTGGAGTGTTCCAGGTACGCAGTAGTTACTACTTACAGTGCGGTGAAAAAGTATTTGCCCCTGATTTCTTAAGGTTTTGCATATTTGTCATTTTCAGATCATCAAACATTTTTTTATTTGAAAAATAAAACCTGAGTAAATACAAAATGCAGTTTGCACATTGGAGGGTTTTTGAACATGCTCGGCATGTTTAAGTTCAGGCCAAAGCAACTCAGTTGTATTTAAGTGTGCACTTTGACTAGGCTACTCAATAAGCTTAATTTATGTTTTGTTTTTAAGGTGGACTTGCTGGTATGTTATTATTGTCCTGCTGCATAACCCAAGTGCACTTGAGTTTCAGGCCATGAACTGATGTCTGGAGATTTTCACTATAGAATTTCTGGTAGAGAGCAGAAATCATGTTTAGATTTATTACAAACTCTTCCAGGTCCTGACCCAGCAAAGCAGCCTCAGACCATCACACTACCACCACCATGTTTGACAGTTAGTATGGTGTTCTTTTTTAAGAAATGCTGTCAGAATGTAAACCTTCCAAAAAATCTTTTGTCTCATCAGTGCACAGAAAATAGTTGAGGATCATCAACATGTTTTTGGCAAATGTGAGATGTGCCTTCATGTTATTTTTGGTCAGCAGTGTTTTTTGCATTGAAGGTCTCCCACGGATGCCATTTTTACCCAGTTTCTTTATTGTTGAATCTTGAACAATTACCTTCACTGAGGCAAGTGACTCCTGCAGGTCTTTAGATGTTGCTTTGGGTCCTTTTGTGACTTTTGATGTGAGTTGTTGATGCACTCTTGGACTCATTTTGGGAGGTTGGCCAATCCAAGGAAGGTTCGCCACTGTTCCAAATTTTTCTCCATTTGTAGATAATTGCTCTCTTTGTGGTTTGCTGGAGTCCCAGTGCATCAGAAATGGCTTTGTAACCCTTTCCAGACTGATAGATATATACTGATAGAGGTTCTTTAGATTGTGGCAAGATGTGTTGCTTTTTGAGATATTTTATTCTACTTCACTATGTCAGACAGGTTTTATTTCAGTGTTTCTTCATTAAACAGGCTTTTTTTTGTGGTTGATCGTTAATTCACAAATAATCATCAGCCACTGGGCAATTAATTTTTCATATAGCGCCAAGTAGGTTTGGATAGCTTTTTATCTACTGATAAATGAAATCATCATTTAAAAACTGCATGTTGTATTTACTCAGGTTTTTGTCTCATATTAAAATCTGTTTGATAATCTGAAACACATAAGTGTGACAAAATCATAAGAAATCTTTTTCAGAGCACTGTACCAGAGCACTAAAGTGACCCTGGGCAACCAAGGCTTTTGGCGAGTGAAGGGTCACCTGTATGGTCTGATCCCAAAGAGGAGCTCCTGTTGTACCATATGCTAATGCAGAGTGTTTTCAGCAGCATGAACCTACTCAATATTAGGCAGGTGTTAACGTAATTGCGGTGAATCAGTGCTGAAGAACTTACTCTGAATTTACCTCTCTCTAGCTGAGATACTGGGAGAAGAAGGAGAAAGAGGACACCGCGAGCATGCTCAGGACGGTTGGCAATCGGACAACGGCCATTATCCAGGGATTAAGAGGGAGCAGCATGTACTATATCGCAGTGAGGGCCTACAACACAGCGGGAACCGGGCCCCCGAGTGCAGCTGTCAATGTGACCACCAAGAAACCTCGTAAGCAGAGTCGTTCAGAAGTTCTCTGGGTGCTTCAGTGGAGAATCGCATTTAATGACAAATGCTGTACAGTATTTTACCACTGGTGTCAAAGCTCTGAAAACATCCCGCATCTCTCCCTAGCTCCCAGCCAGCCCCCGGTAAAAGTCATGTGGAACACGTCCAATTCCAAGATCATTCTGAATTGGGAGCAAGTGAAAGCTCTGGAGAATGAATCAGAGGTCACAGGATATAAGGTAAGCAGGATACTGGTTCCTGTCCAGTCAGTAGTGGATATATTTTAGCTGGAGTGCATTTCAGTAGCATCAGTATGGGGACTGAGCTCAGCTAAACTCCTCATAAAATTGGTGGTTGGTAAATAATAATCAATTGTTGTTTATATGAATATAATTAGGGCTATCACAATCTCTCCATTATAAGCAATAACCCCCTGCAGAATCAATCCCATTTAATCAGTCTAATGATTACTTTGCGATGTGAATGATTGGGCTCTACATGTCATTATAAAGCCATGCTTTGCAGTCTGAGTATTGTCCACAGGAGGGAGCACTACTTTAGTGAGCAGCACTGAAAGAGAGGTAACCCACACCAGCTGGATCTCAGCTGCACTGTTGAGCAGATGTACAGTATGTGTATGTAACTGCTTGATTAGGCAGATTACCTGATTACTAATATAATCAATAGTGAAAATACAATTATCCCAAAATGTATAGTGATAGTTAAAAGTTGTTTTTTTTTAAGTTAAAATTTAAGATTTACAACAAAATTATTTACATTTGAGAGACAAAACATAGACTTTGGGGAGAACATCTGCACTGAGGGTACATTAAAGCACACAGGTGGAACCCACACAGTCTAGGGCTGTGTTCATCAGTGAGAACATGAACTCTGAGTGAAGTCTGACCAGAAAGTGCTCATAATGATCCAAAACACACCATCCACCTCCCACAACCACCTACAGTTAAAATATTAAAATAATAGCCTTTTAACATACATCTCTCTTTCTCTCTCTCTTTGGGTAAGTTGGTTGGTCCTTCTCTCTATCCCCTTACTTATCATATCTGTCCTTCTCTCTCTCTCTCTCTCTCTCTCTCTCTCTGTGTCTCTGTTTGTGTG